>NEWO01001865.1:34357-45219 GCA_003013225.1 Phalaenopsis aphrodite
TTTTTAATAAAAGAAATTTAAGTATTGAAAACAAAAGTCTAACACTTCTAAATTTTTCAAAAATACAATTTCTCCTACTAAATATAGTTACAAAATATTTATCATTTCCATACTAAAAATTGTTAACCTTAAGTTTTTCTTCATTACTATAGGTTTTTACTAATTTTCTTACTCATTTATATACTCAAAAATTTACTTCCTAAATATAACTTCATATACATAATCTTTTTTTTTTCAAATGAAAATCAAATTTATTTGTAGTACATTTGAGAACAAATAAACTTCAAGTTTTTATAAAAGTTTTCATCCCCCCCCTAAAACTAAAATTTTTAATAAGATAAAATATTTAAGCATCATATTTATATATAGGCATGAATGAAAACTAAAAATAACATGCTTACAGGAATTTTTACATCCTAAATATACAAGTACAAAAATTAAAAATAAGAGTATAAATCTAATTGATCAAATTTTGATTTAATTTTAACATATAGAGATTCATTGGATTTCTATGCAGTGGAGGATAACATAAAAGCAAACAAACACACTAACAAACATTCAAAACTGCAACATAAAGAAAAAACCTAGTAGTAAATTGAAAATTTAAAACATGAAGTTCTTAAGTGAAAGTTAATAATATTATAAACCTACCCAAGATTCTGGATTAAGTTCAAACAAATGACCAAAATACACTAAACAACATAATTATAGCAATTACTACCACAGAAATAAAATATAACTACTCATAATAACATAAATAAATCACAGTAGTGTCTAACAAAATAAAACACAAACAAAAGTAGCAGTCTCAACAAATAAAACTCCAAACAAAACAGCAATACAATATAATTGTACCACAAAAAGGTTCACAACAACAAAAAAAACTAAACTATAGTACTTCTTCTAATCTTACTATTCCACATCAGCATCACTTTCATCACTATCCTAAAAAGTTGTAGGCTCATATGATGGATATTTTGGATATGAAGGGAAAACTGCACTCTGGTCACCTCTTATAAGGTTTTCCAAAGATGAGTGGAATTTCTCCTCATAATCACTATGTCTCCTCATATATCCATTCATATGATCTAAATTTTTTTCTAAATTTAATGCTTTATCCGCAGTATAATCAATGTTATCTATCATTCTTTGCAATAAATGTGACTGCAAATCAGATCCAGAAGTTTGACCTTATGATTTTGAAGCACGTAAAGTAGAAGCACGAGATGGGCATTTGAACTGTTATAAAATCCACCTCTTCAGCCAAAGATCAAGTGATGTGAATAAGACTTCATATGAACACTTGTAATAGGGTTGGGTGGCTGTAGTTTCTCTTCCCAGCTATCAAATTTAGCATCTGCCTGCTCACACAGAGAAAAGATCAAGGATGTGAATATGAAACCTGCAGTAGTAGCGATGACAAAACTGATGATAATCTCATAAATCAGAGCTCCAATATCAATGGGCTTGAACTGTTGAATGCAATAGTTCAAGGTACCTCTATCTCGGGTCACTTCGCTAAGGTGGTTGGTTGGTAGCAGACGAGCAGAAATAAAGTAGTACCACGACTTCGATGTGCCATCTAATTTTGACGTGGGTAAGTTGACTCTTCTTTCATTAGTGATCTTCCACAATCCTCTTCCCACAATCAATGATGATATGATATAGTCCAACTCCTTCTCAGTCAGACTATACTTTAAATAAAAACATAACGTACTAGGGGGCAACTGGTACAATAGATTTATTACCTCATGGGAGAAAGGCACTTGTTTCCCTTGAACCATGACCCTATCATCCTCAGATTCAGGGAGATTTGCGTAGTATTCCCGAACAACTGAAATCACGAAAACAGTAAAAAAACAACAAAAAACACTCCCACTGTCGGCAAACAATCAAATCTTCCACTGCTCCACCCAGACTCTTAAAACACCTCTCAGGAATGAGTTTCCTCGACTGCAGTGTGTCACTATATCTGTCTTGAGCTCTTGGACTATTAAACTTTTTGAATTGAAATGAGCTTTCCCTTTACTCCTCTTCATTTTTTGGGCCATTTCTAAAAATCACATAAAATTCACAATAAATCCCAAATTCAACTCTAAATAATTAAACTCAACCCCTAAAAGCTTAAACTATCAATTATGTCTATTTCCATAAGTTATTCCCAAATTTTCACCATGAAAAGTGATTTTCGGTCAAATCCATAATGCCCTCAAAATACATGGTGAAAATCAATTTTTTTTTACATAGAAGTGAAGCTCTTACCTCAAAAAGATCAAATCTAACAAATTTGGCTTGAAACCATGAAAACATCACCACTTAAGAGGATGCCCGAGCTCTCAAAATCTCTAAAACTGAAGGTAGGAGATGAAGTTAGGGTAAAAATGGAGGTTTTTGACGCATAATTTCACTTTAAACCATTTGTGAACCGGTTTACGTGAATCAATGCTTAAGCACAACTAGTTCAGCGCTTAAGTGCCTACCTCTTGGGTTAGCCAACGCTTAAGTGCGGGGTCTTGACACTTAGGCGCCAATGCACAAATTTTGATATTTTTTTTTTATTTTAAGTAAAATGCACTTCTAGCCTAAGTCAACCACCCCTAAATGGTCTTATAAACCTTTAATAACTATTTTTTCCCCTTCAACTCTCCTCTTTCTCAAGATTCACAAATCATAATTAAATCAATTCAACACTAAATAACACCAAATTTCACACAAATAAACACTTATATTAATTCACAAATAATTACAAACATTTACAATACACAAGTTCTTAATCTAAAGAGTCTTGGATGAGATAATTCCTAAGCACAAACACTAAACAAACTTAACATTGAAAACACATAAAATAAACTTAACACTAACAAAGAAACACTTAACACAAACAAACACTAAATAAAGAACTTAATTCCACTCTCCTTCCGGTTGAATGAATCCTGGCCTATCATTAGTCTCTCTTTGGGCATTTGGAATATAAATTTGATAGAATGGATGGTGGTGAAAAACTCTGGTTGAGTCTTCTTCAATCCATTTGTTTTTTAAATACATAGCCTTGTCTGCTTCTTCAACAAAACTGGTATTGCTAAATTGCATCTTAAGTTGCCATCCAATATGCTCCAGATGTGCGTTAACTTCCATCACCTTTGCTTCAATTGAAGCCACGTCACCCTCAATTTTAGTGATTTTCTCCACTATCCGTTTGATATTAACATCTAGGAAACTGTTGTATAACTCTTGCACGCTTTGAATAATGAACTTCTTCTTCATAGCTTCCTCATTCTTCTTCAAATCACTCTTTCAAGCTGACATTATTCCAAAGTCTCTGACTCTTCGCTTAGAATTTAGAGTTAAAATCAAAGTGGAGTGAGAATTCTCTTCAATCCCTTCTATTTATAGACTCTAGACCAAGCCGAAAATTACTAAACACGTTCTCAGACCACTAACACACATTAAAACCCACTAAACCACTTTTAAAACTTCTAGAAATGTAATTTAGCACATTTAGTGAACTGTCACGCTTAAGTGTCAAATGTTGGCGCTTAAGAGTCAGTGCTTAACTTAGCACAGGTCAGTTTAATGTCCAAAAACTCATTATAACATGTTTAAGTCATCTAATAAGGTCTTAGACTCTTTGCTAAATCATTATATACTCAAAATACAACCATTATTTTCTAAATTAGACACAACAACATAACATTCAAAACAAAAACACACTTTACTAAATCATTATATACTCAAAATACAACCACAATTTTCTAAATCAAAGACAACAACATAACATTTAAAATAAAAACACACTGATAATTATGGGTTGCTTCCCACAAAGCACTTGGTTTAACATCTTCAGCTCGATGTAACTAGTGCTTATTCTGGTTGACCCAACCACAAAGATCATTTAATTTAAGTTGATCACCAAAAAAGTAAGTTTCAACCTGTGACCATTCACTTTGAATATTTTCTCAGTTTTACAATCTTTGATATCCACAGCTCCATATGGGTAAACTTTTATCACAACGAATGGGCCCATCCACCTGGACTTAAGTTTTCCTAGAAATAATCTTAACCTTGCATAATATAGCAAACTTGTTGCCTTGGCTCAAGATTTTTAGTAAGAATCCTCCGATCATGCCAAATCTTCATCTTTTCTTTATAATCTTAACACTCTCATAAGATTCATTCCTTATCTCTTCAAGCTCATTCAATTGCAATAGTATTTTCTCTTCAGCATCATTTAAATTGTAATCAAATTCTTTAATAGCCCAATATGCTTTATGCTCAAGTTCAACTGGTAAATGACAAACTTTCCCAAATATTAGCCTATATGGGGACATTCCTATAAGAGTTCTATATACAGTCTTATAAGCACACAAAGCATAGTCAAGTTTGATTGACTAATCCATTTTTGTTGGATTCATAGATCTTTCCAATATACTTTTAATTTAATGATTGGATAATTCAGTCAAACCATTTGTCTGGGGATGATAAGAAGTAGAAATTCAATGGTTAATATGATATTTCCTTAATAATTTCTCCATCATTACATTTCTGAAATGACTTCCCCCGTCAGCTATGATCACTCTCGACATCCAAAATCTACAAAATATGTTTGTTCTTAAAAACTTTGCAACACTTTTAGCATCACTTTGAGGTAAAGAAAAAACTTTTATCCATTTGGATACATAGTCTACTACTATAAATATATAAAAATTTCCAAAATATGGTATAAATAGTCCCATGAAAACTAATCCTGAAACATCAAGTATCTCAACTTCCAACACATAATTGAGGGGCATCTCATTACTCCTAGAAATATTGCATGCTCATTGACATCGATCACAAGTTTTGATATAAGCATTAACATCTCAAAAGATTGTAGGCCAATTAAATCCATATTGCAAAATTTGGTATGTTGTTTTATCAACACCAAAATGTCCCCCAAAATCAGAATTATGACATATTTAGATAATTTCATGAGTTTTTTTCTAATGGCAGACATCTTCGAATAATTAAATTCTTTCCTTGTTTATATAAAAATGGGTCATCCCAAAAATAAGTCTTAGCTTCAAATAAAAATTTTATCTTCTTTTGGTATGTCATTCCATAAGATATAATATCACTAAAAATAAAGTTCACAATGTCGACATACCATGGAACACGACACTCATTAGCATTGAATAATTCTTTATCTGGAAAATGTTCATTGATTTATTTTTCAAAACAGGATGGTTTTTCTAATTCAAGCATAAACAAATGATCAGCAATTTGATTCTCAGCTCCCTTCATATCTACTATCTCAAAGTCAAAATCTTACAAAAGAAGAATCCATCTTACCAGTCTTGGTTTTGTATCCTTCTTTTTCATTAAATATTTAATAGCAGGATGATCAGTATGCACAACACACTTAGTTCCAATTAAGTATGATCTAAATTTATCAAAAACATATAATATTACTAATAACTCTTTCTCAGTTGTGGTATAATTAATCTAAGCTTCATTAAGTGTTCTACTAGCATACTAGATTACTTTAAAAATTTTATCATGCTTTTGTCTGAAAACAGCTCCAATAGCACAATCATTTGCATCACACATTAATTTAAAAGATTTTTCCCAATTTGGTGAAACAATAATTGATGCAGTGACTAATTTTTCTTTTAATAGCTCAAAAGCTTTTAGGCACTCCTTATCAAAATAAAAAATTACATCTTTTTCAAGCAAATAGCATAGAGACTTAGCAATTTTTAAAAGTCTTTAATATATCGCCTGTAGAATCCAGCATGTCCTAAAAAACTCTTAATTTCTCTCACACTTGTTGGTTAAGGTAAATTGACGATCACTTGATTTTTTGTAGGGTTTACTTCCATACCATGTTCTGAAATCTGATGTCCTAAAAAAATTCCTTCTGCTACCATAGATTGATATTTTTCCCAGTTAAGAACTAAATTTGTTTCTTCATAGCTCTTAAGAAATCTTGGTAAATTCTCTAAACATGATTCAAATGAGGTTCCAAACACTAAAAAATCATCCATAAAAACTTAAATTACTTTTTCAAGTAAATCGCAGAAAATAACCATCATAAATATTTGAAATGTAGCAGGGGCATTAAAAAAACCAAAGGGAATTCTTCTAAAAGAAAATACACCATAAGGACTGGTAAAAGTTGTTTACTCTTGATCCTGAGGAGATATTTATATTTAGTGAAAACCAATATATCCATCCAGAGAATAAAACTATTTATGCCCAACTAGTCTATCCAACATTTGATCTAGAAAGGGTAGAGTAAAATGATCTTTCATAGTGGCATGATTTAATTTCCTAAAATCAATGCATATTTGCCACCCTATGACTTGTCTTATTTGTATTAACTCATTATTTTCATTCATAATCACAACCACTCCTCCTTTCTTAGGAACGCAGTGAATTAGACTAACCCATGCACTATCTGAAATAAGGTAGATAATTTCAACATCTACCCACTTTAAAATTTCTTTCTTAACAACTTCTTTCATAACAAGATTTAATCTTCTTTGAGGATCAGCCATGAGTTTCCAGTTCTCTTCCATTTGAATTCTATGCATACAAATTAAAGGATTGATTCCTTTAATATCAGCAATTGTCCATCCAAATGCTTTCTTATAATTCTTCAGTTTTCATCAAACTCACTTCTTCTTCTATAGTTAATTTTGAGAAAATTATAATAAATAATGGTGAGGAATCGGCATACTTTAAATGTTTAGGTAGCAACTTCAGCTCAAGTTTAGGAGGTTTTTATATGATTGAAAAAAAGATTTATCATTTTTAGTCGTGTCCAAAACTTCAAAACTTTCTCAAACAAAATTTGAATCTTCCTTATAAAAATCTTCAAATTGATCTAATTCCTCTTCTAGCTCGTGTTCCATCTCTTTCTTTTCAAATTTTTCTTCATAATTTGTTTTGAAATGTCATTCACTTAGATATCTTATTACATTCATTTCGTATCATTCAACATCTTTAACTTTTGTAGGGTATTTCATTGATTTGGAAATATTAAACGTAATTCTATGATCATTGATGTGAATAGTTAATTCACCTTTTTGTACATCTATCATTGCTCTTCATGTAGCTAGGAAAAGTATCCCAGAATGATAGGTATCTCGTTATCTTCCTCCATATCTAGCAAAATAAAATCAACAGGAAGGATAAATTGATCCACTTTCACTAAGACATCTTTTATAACTCTTTTAGGATATGTTATCGAACAATCTCGTAACTGCAAAGTTTAGTAGTAGGGGATATTTCTCCAAATTTCAATCTTTTAAATATTGATAATGACATAAGGTTAATGCTCACACCTAAATCACATAAAGCTTTTCCATAAAATATGTCTTCTATTGCACAAGGAATTATGAAGCTACCAGGATCTTTAAGCTTTTCAGGAAGCTTTTTTTGAATTATTGCACTACACTCCTCACTAAGTGCAACAGTCGCTATCTTCAAACTTCCTTTTCTTGTTAAGAATATCCTTCATAAACTTCACATAACTTGTCACTTTTTCTAAGGCTTCAACAAATAGAATTTTAATTGTAAGCTTCTTAAAGATTTCCATAAAATTTTGAAAAATTTTTATCCAAGTTTTGTTGGTGAAGTCTCTGAGGAAATGGAGGTAGTGGTTTTTCCAAGTCAATTTTAAGTGGAGAAATAGGTCTCTCTAAACCTTTTGAAGCATCCTCTTTAGGCTCTTCAATCTCTTTTCTCTCTACTTTAATCTCTTTCTGAACTCTACCTTCCAACTCTCTTTCGCTTTTAAGTTGAACTGCTTTTACTTGCTCTTTATTCTGGTCTTTTGGATTTACTTTTATATTACTAGGAAGTGTTCATTGGGATCTATTACTTAATGAATTTGTTGTTTGTCCTAATTGATTCTCAATATTTCTAATTGTAGTTCCTTGACTGTGTAACTAATTTTCCATTTGTAACACCAGTTCTTGTATAAACAACTTTTTCTCCTTAAATTGTGGGTTACTGTTAAAACCTGGAGGATAAGTAGGTCTATAATTATTATTTCCTTTGTTATTTTAGTTTCCCAATGGGTTTACTTGGTTATTCCCCCATTGTTGATTATTACTACCCTAAATATTGTTTCAGTTAAAGTTAGGATGGCTCCTCCAACATGGGTTATAGTAGTTTGAATATGGGTTTTCTGCTTATTTTTTATGGCATTCAAAGTTTTTAATGATGCTTGAGAATCTACCATTTGGCCTAATAAATTTTCTTCATTCATTGCAATTTGTTGAGAAAAATTTATTCCAAATATGGATAACTTCCTTGAAATTGTACAAACTTTATTTACTAACATTGCAAAAGCATCAGATTCAAGACCATTGGTTATTTTCTTATGATTTACTCTCTCAGAAGGCCATTAAAAATTATTATTATCCATCTCTTCAATAAAGGCATAAGTGTCATAAAATGGTTTTGACATCAATGAACCACTAGTAACGACATCCATAATAGATTTAAAAGATCCAGCTAATCCATTGTAAAAGGTTTGAATTGTTAACCAATCTGATATAGCATGGTGTGGACACTTTCTTAGTAGTTCTTTAGATTATTCTCATGCTTCATAATTAGATTCTCCTTCAAACTGACAAAAAGATGTAATATCATTTCTGAACCTCACAGTTTCTTATGATGGAAAATATTTAGCAAGAAATTTTTGCACTACATCACTCTAAATTCAGATAGATTCAGGTGCTAACAAATGTAACCATATCTTCGCCTTATCATTTAGTGAGAAAGGAAAAAAGTATAAGCATTATAGCATTATCTGATATACCATCATATTTAAATTTAGCTCACAATTCTAGAAAATTGGTAAGATGTAAATTTGAATCTTTAGTTGCTGCTCCCCCAAACTGATTATTTGATATTATTTGAATAATAACAGGTTTAAGTTCAAATGAATTAGCCACTATAATATGTTTTTTAATACTATAATGAAGTTCATCCACCGTAGGGTTTGCATAATCTGTTAAAGGCCTAAACTCTTTATTAACTTCAGCATTTTGATTATTTTGATTTGTCATTTCTTAAACTTTTTAATTTTTTTCAATAATTTTGAGTTTTTCAATTTTTTTAGTAGTTCTTTCTAATTCAGAATTGTAGGGCACTAGTCCTATAGAACCTAAATTATGCAAACATTACTATGAAACACATAAAATAAATTCACATAAACAAAAACTTTTATAAAAATAGAAATTTGCTTTCTAAAAATTTCATTAAAAAATTTTGTATTTTGATTCCTCGATAACTGCGCCAAAAACTTGATCACCAACAATAGCTAGGCAAAAATTTGACTTCAAAACAAATAAGAATAGAGTTATTATATTTAAATATGAGATACTACGCAAGTATACGTATAGTTATCAAGTAATATAAGATTTTTTGATTAAGCCCTAAATATCGAACTCATAGAGACAACTTACAATATGCAACTAAAATTAGAAGAAATCAGATAATAAATTTTACATAGCAAAATATTCTTACTCAAATTATAGTTGTTATAATAGGAATGAAAATTCGATTCTTTTTGTAATTTTGATATTTGAAAGTAAAATAAACAACTAATTAAATTTAATGATATATTTGTAAGATGAAGGCAATAGAATTAAAATATCTTTTTTCTTATCATGATTCAGTAACAAGTATAGGAATTTTATTGTGGAAGTATTTAAGTTTTGTTGTACTAAATAGGAGTAATAATATTCTTTACCCTTACTAGAGATGCTATAAAGACCATTAGCTAATTTAAAGTTTGAATAGTCTTGAAGACGGATTAGGTAGGGAAGATACTAGCTCTCACTCTAGAGTTCCCTCTTCTCTCTCTACCTACCCTAAACATCTCGTATCAAAACCTAAAATTATAAACCAAATTGGGGGCTTTAAGATGTCACTCTAAAGTCCTCTAAATTCTACACCCTTTAAAGTTTGTTTCCTTATTTATTTGCACTTAATCATTAATCATATGAATTTCATTTTCATCCATACAACCTCATGTGATACAACCTCATGAAGGCAACCTCATGACTGAGACATTACCTCCTCGGATCTTACATGTTCTTACAATAGGTATTAAACATATGGACAAATCAAAACGTAAATAAAGTACAAAGTTTATCATCATAACTTCTTCCAACATTGAAGACTAATATTTCACACAACTTCCATCCAATTCTTAATCACTTATCATTTTAAGGAAAAAATAAAGAAAACTACTCAGAATTCATGGAGAAAACACTACCACACTTAAGTTTGAAAGTAGAAATCATGCAAACAAATAAGAAGTCTAAATTAAAACCAAATGTAAGCATAAAGATAAAAACTTATCTTAAATCCTCTCCACCAAAATCTTGAAGTTCCTGTGAATCTCCTCCTTCACTTACAATACAAACTGCAACTTAAAATAAAAAGAAAAGTGACAGCGACGGCTTGTGGTGACTGAAATGGAGTTGGCGATGATGGATGATGGCTCTCTTCCTCTTCAATCCAAGTTTTCTTTTATAATTTTCTAAAATGTGCCTTGGTGCCTCTTCAAAATGTGTCCACATTCAATGAATCTTCTAGAAGTTGCCTCCATTCAAAAGAAAATTTAATGAATTTTCGTGTCCATTAACTATTTCCCACGTTTTCACCAAGGGTTGCTTCAAACATCTCTTCAAAAATTCATCCAAATTCATTGAATCATCAAGTAACTACTTCTGGTGCTTAAACACGAGGTACTGGGAGCTTAGGCGCGACATTCTCTATCTCACTGGCGAGTAAGTGCCGGTTCTAGGCGCTTAGGCACCTCAATTCAATTGCACACATTCATTTTTGCTCCAAATTTGATC
>NEWO01001865.1:45809-57445 GCA_003013225.1 Phalaenopsis aphrodite
AATCACAACAATGCCTACCAAAATAAAGCACAAACAATAGTAACAGTCTTAATAAGTACAATGCAAAACAAGTTAATAGTACAATAAAACTGTACCACATAAAGTTCACAATAACAAAAAAAAAGCTCAACTACTCAATTTAATCCTCCTCCTCCTCATCACCACTATCATTGCTATCCCAAAAGGCAGTAGGCTCATATGATGGATATTGTGGATATGAAGGAAAAACTACACTTTGGTCACCCCTCATAAGGTTTTCCAAAGATGAGTGAAATTTTTCCTAATAATCAATATTTCTCATATAACCATTTATATGATCTACAAAATTCTCCAAATTTAATACTTTGTCTGCAGTATAATTGATGTTATCTAACATCCTTTGCAATAAATGTGATTGTGAATCAGAACTAAAAGACTAACCTTGTGATATGGATGCACGTAATGTAGAAGCATGAGAAGTAGAGGCACCTGAACTTCTATAAAATCCTCCTCTCTAGCTAAATATTGAATGTTGTGAATAATACTTCACATTAACACTTGTGATGGGCTTTAGGGGATGCAGTATCTCCTTCCAGCTATCGAATCTAACACATGCATTCTCACATAAGGAAAAGATTAAAGATGCAAATCCCAAACCTGCAATAGTGGAAGCAGTAGTAGAACAGATGATATTCTGATAAATTAGAGATCCAATGTTAGTCGGCTTGAACTGTTGAATGCAATAGTTCAAGGTAGCTCTATCTCTGGTAACTTTGTTGAGGTGGTTAGTTAGTAGTAGACGAGTAGAAATAAAGTAGTGTCACACTTTCGATGTGGCATCTAACTTAGACATAGAGAAGTTGACTCTTTTTTTCATTGTTAGTTTTCTACAGTGCTCTTCCACCGGTCAATGATGATATGATCTCATCCAACTGCTCCTCAGTCAGACTATAATTTGAATTAAAACACAACGTGCTAGGGGCAACTAGTAAAATAGATTTATTACCTTAGGGGAGAAAGGCACTAATTCTCCTCAAACCATGACTCACTCTTCTTCAGCTTCAAGGAGATTAGCATAAAACCCTCGAACAACATAAATTATGGCCACAATAGAAAAACAGCAAAATCATTCCCACTGTCGGAGAACAATCAAATATTCCACTGCTCCACCACGACTTTTAAAACATCTCTCAGGATTTATTTTTCTAGATTGTAGTGCGTCACTATACCTATCCTGAGCTTTTGTGCTAATAAAATTGCTTGAATCGAAATGAGACTTCCCTTTACTCCTCTTAATTCTTCGGGTAATTTCTAAAAATCACATATAATTCACAATAAATCATAAATTCAATACTAAATCACTAAACTCAACTTCTAAAAGCTTAAATTATCATTTCTATGTATTTTCCATAGGTATTTTTTAAAATTTTCACCATGAATAGTGATTTTTGATCAAATCCCCATTGTGCTCAAAATGCATGACGAAAATAAAAAAAATTTACATAGAAGTGAAGTTCTTACNNNTATCTCTGGTAACTTTGTTGAGGTGGTTAGTTAGTAGTAGACAAGTAGAAATAAAGTAGTGTCACACTTTCGATGTGGCATCTAACTTAGACATAGAGAAGTTGACTCTTTTTTCATTTGTAGTTTTCTACAGTGCTCTTCCACCGGTCAATGACGATATGATCTCATCCAACTGCTCCTCAGTGAGACTATAATTTGAATAAAAACACAACGTACTAGGGGGCAACTAGTAAAATAGATTTATTACCTCAGGGGAGAAAGGCACTAATTTTCCTCAAAACAATGACTCACTCTTCTTCAGCTTCAGGGAGATTAGCATAAAACCCTCAAACAACATAAATTATGGCCACAATAGAAAAACCGCAAAATCATTCCCACCGTCGGAGAACAATCAAATATTCCACTGCTCCACCACAACTTTTAAAACATCTCTCAGGATTTATTTTTCTAGATTGTAGTGTGTCGCTATACCTATCCTGAGCTTTTGTGCTAATAAAATTGCTTGAATCAAAATGAGACTTCCCTTTACTCCTCTTCATTCTTCGGGTAATTTCTAAAAATCACATATAATTCACAATAAATCATAAATTCAATACTAAATCACTAAACTCAACTTCTAAAAGCTTAAATTATCATTTCTATGTATTTTCCATAGGTATTTTTTAAAATTTTCACCATGAATAGTGATTTTCGATCAAATCCCCAATGTGCTCAAAATACATGACGAAAATAAAAAAAATTTACATAGAAGTGAAGTTCTTACCTCAAGAAGATCAAATCTAGCAAATTTGGCTTGAATCCACCAAGAAATCTTCACCATAGAAAAAGCCCTAACTCCTCACATGCGAACTCGAAGGAAGAAGAAGACGTAAAAGGGGTAAAAATGGCATTTTCGGGTAAATTTTTAACCTTTAACCATTTTCAAACTAGTTTAAGTGAACTGGTGCTTAAGCATGAATGGTTCGGTGCTTAGGCGCCTACCTCTTAGATTGTCTAGCACTTAAGCGCGGGGTTTTGGCCCTTAGGCGTCAGTGCACAAATTTTGATATTTTTGATTTTAAGTGAAATGCACATCTAGCCTAAGTCAACCACCCTTAAATGGTCTTCTAAATCTTTAATAACTATTTTTTCCCCCTCAAACCCCCCAAATCCCAAAAATCAAAAAACCTCAACAAATCAAATCAAAAAAAAAATTTAACCAAAAAAAAAAAACTAAAATAAATCAAAAAAAAAAAAAAAAAAATGGGAAAAAAAAATTCCCAAACCAAAAGAGCCTGGAAGAAAAAAATCCTAAACAAAAAAAACAAACAAAACTAAAAACAAAAACAAAAAAAAAAAAACTAAAAACAAAAAACAAAAAAACCAAAAAAAAAAAAACACTAAACTTAGAACTTAATTCCACTCTCCTTCTAGTAGAACAAATCTTGGCCGTTCACTAGTTTCTTCTAGAGCATTTGAAATATAGAGCTGATAGAACAGACGGTGGTGAAGAACTCTGGTTGGGTCTTCTTCAATCCATTTGTTTTTCAAATACATAGCCTAGTCTGCTTCTTCTATAAAACTTGTGTGGTTAAACTGCATCTTAATTTGCCATCCAATATGCTCCAAATGTGTGCTAACTTCATTTTCAATTGAAGCCACGTCGACCTCAATCTTCGTAGTCTTCTCCGTTATTCCTTCTATACTAACGGGTAGGAAACCATTGTATACTCTTGCAAACTTTGACTAATGAACTTCTTCTTCAAGGATTCCTCCTTTTTCTTCATATCAATCTCCCAAGAAGACATTTTTTAAAGATCTCTCACTCTTCACTTAGATTTTAGGGTTAAAATTGAAGTGAGTTGAGAATTCTCTTCATTCCCTTCTATTTATAGTCTTTGGACCAAGCCTAAAACTACTAGACATGTTCTCAAACCACTAGCCCATGTTAAAACCCACTAAACCATGCTTAAATCTTCTAGAGACACAATTTAGCACATTTAGCTAACTGACGCACTTAAGCGTCAAATGTTGGCGCTTAAGCGTTGACGCTTAATTTAGCACAGGTCAGCTTAACATCCAAATACTCGTTCTAACATTTCTAAGTCATCTATTAAGGTCTTAGAATCATTACTAAATCATTATATATTCAAAATACTACCACAATTTTCTTAATCAAACATAAGAACATAACATTTAAAATAAAAACACACAGATAACTATAGGTTGCCTCCAACAAAGCACTTGGTTTAACGTTGTCAGCTCGATGTAACCAGTGCTTAATTTGGTTGACCCAATGACACACCAAATATATGTTTGATTTCTTATATGTATTTTTACTCATTTTTAGTAATATTAAAATTTAAAAGAATTTATTTTTCATGTTTTGTTGCAGGTATGATGATTTTAGGTGTTTGGAGCCAAAGTAAGCAAAGAAGGAACAAATTTGGACAAAAAAGAGACGAAGTGGCTAAAACTGCCTACTGGATATTAAAGGGCTATGCATTCTACAATAATAGAGAAGATCACATTCATATCTCATGGATGGTAAAGTTCATGGGGGTTGAATGCAAATAAATAGGGAAATATATTTTATTGGGCATATAATTGGAGATTTTAGAGTGACAAACTAAAATCTCCAATTTGGTCCTAGTGTTTGTAAACTAAAGCAAGAGCTAGCCTTCAAGGGAAAAGAAGTGGGAGCTCTAGAGTGACAACCAGTACCCTCCTAGTCTAGTTATTAATTTAGGAGATAAACTTAAGATTAGTCAATGTTCTTTACAACACTTGAAAGAGGGTAAAAAATAGAAATGCTCCAATTTGGCACAACACAATATCCTACTAATCTTTATCCTTCACTCACGACAGCATCATTGAAAGGGGGAGGACATCTTCTCCATATTTGAAACTTGAAACACAAAAACTTAGTTTGGCATTAGATAACTTGCTTAGAAGCTTAGTTAGTGCTTTAATGAACTTGAATATTTAATCGACTTTATATTAGTGACTTTAATATTTTTAGTACGCACATTGTGAATTGGATATTGGCTTTCTTCTCTACATTTTGTATTTTAATGTTCTATTGTATTCTCTATGGGATCAATAACCAGAACTCCACTAGAGCCCTGTATTACTTGAGTAATACGTATACTTGCATTCATAACTGTGACAAAAGAGATGATATAAAAATTAAATTAGAAACCGAGCATTTAAAAGGTTGCAGCCAAGATTTTGGCGCTGTTGTCGGGGAATATAGAAATGGTTACAGTAAAATTAGTAGTACATAAAAACCCTTTATTTCTTAATTTGCAATCGTGTGTGCTTACTTACTTTAAGAGAATTTAGAGTGCTTTTGTATGCGTAGTATTGGATCTGAAGAATTAGTGCCTTATGATTCAGAGTTAAAACTTACTATTAGAAAAATTCAAAAGCAACAAAAAGAATTTAGAAATTTGAACAAAATGGTGAACAAATTAAATGAAATTGAATGTCAACCTAGACCTTTAAGAGATTATGCCAACCCTACATCAGATGGAATTCACTTAACCATTTAAAATCCTGATGTAACTGCTAATTTGTTTGAACTTAAACCTGTTATTATCCAAATGGTACAAAATAGTCAGTTTGGTGTGACACCGAATGAATATCCTAATTTACACCTTGCTAACTTTCTAGAATCGTGTGCTCCATTTAAATATGTGGGAGTGTCAAATGATGATGTTAGACTTAGACTTTTTTCCTTTTTCACTAAGGAATAAAGCTAAGGTGTGATTAAATTCAGTAGCACCAGATCTATCAGAACTTGGGGAGAACTATCACAAAAATTTTTGTCAGAATATTTCCCTCCATCAAAAACTGCTAAGTTTAGAAATGATATTATATATTTTTTTGTTTGTTTGAAGGGGAATCAATATATGAAGCTTGGGAAAGATTTAAAGATCTCCTTAAGAAATGTCCACATCATGCTCTACCAGATTGTTTAATAATTCAAACATTTTATAATGAATTATTGGGATCTCTTAGATTGATTATTGATGCCACTGTTGGTGGATCACTAATGTCAAAACCTTTTGAAGAGGCATATTCTTTAATAAAGAAGACATTTACTAATAATTTCCAATGATCCTCTGAATGGGTAAATCCTAAGAAAGTAGCTATTATTCATGATTTTGATGTAACATCCATGATAGTTGCTCAAATTGTTGCCTTCTCAAAGAAAATAGATAAATGCAGAATGAACTATTCTTAAATGCCTCCGGTGTTAGAGGAAAATTCATTTGGACAAATAGTGGATTCTCAATCATCCTATAAAACCTTGAATGCTATAAATAATAGACCAAATAATCCGTATTCAAACTATTATAATCCTGGTTGGAAAAAGCACCCAAACTTAAGTTGGAACAATAGTAATACCGCTACTGCTAATCTGCAGTGGGGGAACACTTCAGTGAACCCATTGGAAAATTTGAACAACTAGGGAAACACAAATTATAGACTTTCTTATTCTCCAAGTTTTAATAGTAATTCACAATTTAAGGAGAAGAAATTGTCTATGGAAGAATTAATTTTAAACATGGGTAATCGATTACAAAGTAAGGAGCATCAATTAAAAATATGGAAACTCAAATAAGACATATGGTTACGATGCTTAGTAATAGACCTCTAGGAACTCTACCTAACAATGTTGAAATCAATCCAAAAGATCAAAATAAAGAACAAATTAAGGCTATTCAATTAAGAAATGGAAAAGAATTGGAAACAAGAGTGCAAAAAGAAACTGAAGTTAAAAAAGAGAAGGTGGAAATTGAAAAAGAAAATGATCATATATATTCATATTTAGAATATCCACTTATACCGATGAAAATTACTATAGAAAGACCAGCACCTCTTTTTCCTCAATGATTGAAATAACAAGATAGAGGTAAAAGATTTTCAAAATTTTTATAAATTCTAAAAAAATTAATAGTAAATATTCCCTTCGTTGAAGCCTTGGAACAAATGCCCGATTATGTAAAATTTACAAAGGACATACTTAACAAAAAAAGGAAGGTTACATATCATGAGACTGCTGCACTTAATGAAGGGTGTAGCACAATTATTTAGAAAAAGCTTCCCGAAAAATGTAAAGATCCTAGTAGTTTCACTATTCCTTATGCGATAGGTGAAAATTTTTTTGGAAGAGCCTTATGTGATTTGGGAGCCAATTTAACCTCATGCCTCTATCAACTTTTAAAAGATTAGGATTAGGAGAAATTTCTCCTACTTCTATAACTCTTCAATTAGTTGATCGTTTGATTACTTATCCTAAAGGAGTTCTGGAAGATGTTTTAATAAAGGTTGATAAATTTATCTTATTGTGGACTTTGTTGTGTTAGATATGGAAGAAGATAAAGAAATTGCTATTATTTTGGGAAGACCATTCCTTGCTACCGGAAGAGCAATGATAGATGCTCAAAAAGGAGAATTAGCTATGAGAGTTAATGATCAAGAGGTAACTATAGAAAATGATAATAAAAATATAATTCCATACATTATAAAACCTCCTAAACTTGAAATGAAAATTCTTCCTAATCATTTAAAGTATGTGTTTTTAGGAGAATTATCTACCTTACCAGTTATTGTATCCTCGGATTTAAACGATTTACAAGAACAAAAATTAGTGGATACATTAAAAAGATACATAAAATTTTTTTATAGGAGTTTAGTTGATATTAAAGGAATCAGTCCTTCAATCTGTATGCATAGAATTTTATTAGAAGAACAACATAAACCTAGAGCTAGTCCACAAAGGAGATTAAATCCAATGAAGAAGTAAGTAGTAAAGAAGGAAATTTTAAAATGATTAGATCTTGGAATTATATATCTGATTTCAGACACTGCGTAGGTAAGTCAAATTCATTATGTTCCAAAGAAAGGAGGAGTGATTATCAACATGAATGAAAGAAATGAAATAGTACAACAAAATAAGTCACTGGTTGGTGAATTTATATTGATTATAGAAGATTAAATGCCGCCGCCAGGAAAGATCACTTTCCCTTACCTTTTCTAGATCAAATATTTGATAGACTAGTTGGGCATAAATATTACTACTTTTTAGATGGATATATCGGTTATCACAAAATCCCTATTGCTCCTGAGGATCAAGAAAAGATAACATTTACTAGCCCTTATGGAACTTTTGCTTTTCGAAGAATGTCCTTTGGATTATGTAATGCACATGCAACATTTCAAAGATGTATGATATCAATTTTTAGCAATCTAATTGATAAAGAAATAGAAGTTTTTATGGATGATTTCTCTGTATTTGGAACTTCATTTGATGCATGTTTAAATAATCTAGAAAAAGTGTTAGAGTTATGCGAAAGAACAAATTTAGTTCTAAAATGGGGAAAATGTCAATTTTTGGTTGCAGGAGGAATTGTACTTGGGCATGAAATTTCTGAACATGGCATGGAAGTAGACCCTGTAAAACTTCAAACTATCAAAAAACTATCACCTCCTCCTACAGTGATAGAGGTTAGAAGTTTTCTAGGACATGTTGGTTTCTACAGGCGATATATTAATGATTTTTCAAAGATCACTAAGCCTCTAAGCCAACTTTTAGAAAAAGATACAAAATTTGATTCTAATCAGGAATGTTTAAAAGCCTTCAAATTATTAAAAGATAAATTAATCACTGCTCCGATAATAGTTTCACCTGATTGGGAGAAGCCATTCGAATTAATGTGTGATGCTAGTCATTATGTGATTGGAGCTATTCTTGGGCAAAGGTATGATAAAATATTTAAAGTTATATATACTATGCTAGTAAGACTCTTAATGATGCTCAAATTAACTATACCACTACTAAAAGAGAGTTATTAGCAATTGTATATGCTATTAAAAAATTTAGGTCATATTTAATTTGGACTAAATGAATAGTGCATACAGACCATTCTGCCATCAAATATTTGATGTAAAAAAAGGAAGCTAAATCAAGATTAATCAGATGGATATTTTTTATGCAAGAATTTGACTACATAATCTTAGATAGAAAATGATATGATAATCAAATAGCTGATCATTTATCTAGACTAGAATCAGATGAGTTATCAGATTTTGAAGAGGAAATATTGGAAACTTTTCCAGATGAACAACTTTATAAAATTAAGGAAAAATATTTACCATGGTATGCTGATATTGTGAACTACCTTGTGAGTAATATTTTACCACCTAAATTAACAATGCGACAATAGAATAAATTTATATATGATGTCAAATCTTACTTTTGGGATGAACCATACTTATACAAACCATGTAAGGATTTAGTTATGAGGAGATGTATACCTTATGAAAAAATTGAAACAATTCTTCAAAGATGTGATCATTCAGAATTTGGAGGTCATTTTGGAACTGATAAACTGTACATAAGATTTTACAATCTGGATGCTATTGGCCTACTATTTTTATGGATGTTTTCAGATATACTAAAACTTGTGATCGATGTCAGAGAGTAGTTAATATTTCTAGAAGAAATGATATGTCTTTAAGTTTTACATTAGAAGTTGAAATCTTTGATGTTTGGGGATTAAACTTTATGGGACTATTTATTCCTTCATTTGAAAATTTAAATATATTGGTTACTATAGATTATGTATCAAAATGGATAGAAGCAATAGCTTTACCTAAATGTGATGCTTGGAGTGTTCAAAAATTTTTAATGAAGAATATTTTTGCAAGATATGGAATGCTGAGTGTAATTATTATTGATGGAGGATCTCATTTTAAGAATAATCTAATTCAGAGGTTGGTTGAAAAATATAATATCAAACATAGAATCTCTACCGCTTATCATCCCAAAACTAGTGGTTTGGTTGAGGTATCTAATCATGAAATTAAACAAATTTTAGAAAAAATTATAAATCCACATAAAATGAATTGGCCTGTTAGATCATATATTGCATTATGGGTATATAGGACTACTTATAAAACTCCTATAGGAATGTCTCCTTATAGACTACTTTTTGGAAAAATATGTCACTTACCAGCAGAATTAGAACATAAAGCATATTGGGCGACAAAAGACTTGAATTTCAATTTAAAGGATGCTTGTGAGAAAAGATTACAGCAGTTGAAGGAAATTAAAAATGAATCTTAAAATAATGACAAGATTTATAAGGAGAAAATGAAGATATGGCATGATCGGAAGATTATAATAAAGAGATTTGAACCTGGACATAAAGTTTTGCTATGTAATACGAGATTGAAATTATTTCCAGGGAAACTAATGACTAGGTGGGTAGGACCTTTAACTGTTATGAAAGTTTATCAATTTGGTGTTGTTGATATTGAAGATCCTAAGACTGGAAGAATGTTTAAAGTTAATGGGCATAGGTTAAAACCTTATTTTGAGAGATCTCGACCAAGTTTTAAAGAGGCTTTAATGTTCAGTCAACCTGATTAAAACTAAGTTGGTCGGGCTGATGACGTTAAACCAAGCACTTTGTGAGAGACAACCCATAGTTATATTTAAGATTTAGTTTGTTTGAATTATTATTATTATTAGTTAATTACATATTTGAGTCCTAAATAATGATTATTATTGGAGCGAATTGAAATTTTAGAAGATTTATGGCCAAAATAAAATGTGGAGCATTTTTATTGTTCTGGCTCCGATAGTGCCCTATGAGATAATGCCTACCTATGATTGGGGGTACGGCGCCAATGACACCCAACCAACACCGATAGCGCCCATGACCAGAAACGGTTGTCGGGTTTGAATTTTCAATTTTTTGCAGAATTTGGCAAGATTTTCACCCAACTTGATGTTTAAACCCTTGAAGTCCAGAAAAAAGATAGGATAGATCCAAAATTTGCATCCCATGGCTTCCAACTCCATAAAAACTTCAAGATTTAGAGTGTTCAACAGAAGAAAATTCATCAGTGCAAAAGCACATCGCTTGTTCAACAAGGTTCTGATAAAGAGGAGGCTAATCAAGGAGAGAGGCTTCAAAAATCATGGTATGAATGCTCCAATTACTCGAGTAGAGGAGATTATTATGCAGAGGCATTGGGAAGTCTTATGTTACACTACTACCACCGTAGTTCCTATGGTTAAAGAGTTTTAAGCTAATCTACATAGGATCAACCAAGGAGTTGTCTATGTGAGAGGCAGGTTTGTGATAGAGAATGTATCAATCTGCCATTATACAAATTTTGCCCCAACGAGAGACAATATGAATGAGATTTACCAATTTCCGACGGATGAAAATGAACTGAGAGATAAGAGACAATGGGTATGTAAGTTTCTCTGCTACACCGTTAAATCCTGTGTCAAAGCAATGACATTTCTTCATATCTGCAAATTTACTCCCAACTATGAAGATTAGGAAAGTGACTAAGGATAATGCAATTCTAAATTATTGCATTCAAATGGGAAGACCTATTGATATTGGAACCATCATTCTGAGATCTGTCTTGGGATTGATTGTACATGAATCTAAATATTGGCTTGGATATCCTTCCACCATATTTCTGCTCTGCAACCAGTCACAAGTGTTATATGAAAGCTAGGAGAAAGTGCTTCTTACTTGGAAGCCCATGGACCCAACTAATCTGTATGATTGCCAAGCAATTAGAGGTGAGAATGATATGAGCATTATTGTAGATCAACCATCTCAAAGATCAAAGCCTATCCTACCCTACTATCATGAAAGTTCACAGTTGGTTCTAAAGAAGATGAAGACATTAAAGAAAGAGGTACAAAATCTTATGAATGCAATTAACAATATCTCAAAGTTATTTGATCATCTGGATTGGAGGATGAAGGAACAGTTTGATCACATTAGGCATATTGAAGAGGGTTTAATATGTTTGATGAAGAGAAAAGATTTGATTTCTGAAGATTCAACTAATGAGTTTTTGTATCAACCCTTTTACAACTTGTTCGTGCACCACCAATCAATGGGAGATATCAGAGAAGATGATAGTAGCGATACCAATGAGGAGTAGTGACTCAATTTGATATTGAGTATTTAGTATGTAGTGTTTGAACTTTACTACGCTAGGTGTGCTTAATATTTGGATTGCTTTGCTTTACGATTTCAGACTTATTATGCTTGAGATTTATGTTTATGTTTAGTTTTTAGTGCTAGAGTGTTGTGGTTGTGTGCACA
>NEWO01001866.1:20037-35990 GCA_003013225.1 Phalaenopsis aphrodite
TTCTCTTTAAGTCTCTCCCTTTGTCCCTCTTTATTTATTTTCTCTTTCACTCATTATCCCCCTCTCACTCCCTACCTCTTGAGAGAGATAGACTGAGAAAGAAAGAGAGAGTGTGAGATATCAAGAAAGACACAGAGGGATTGGAGATGAGAGATAGAGATAAAAAGAACTACAGAGCAAGAGTAAGAGAGAGTGAGTACAAAGAGAGAGAGAGATAGAAGAGGAGATTTTGAGTGGGAAAGAGATAGTAGGTGGAGAGAGGAAGGGAGAGAGAGTTAGTAAGAGAGGGAGAGTCGAGAGAAATATTACGTAAGAGAAGAGAAGAGAGATATGACCCTCTTTTTTCCCTATCTTCTATCCACCCCTTCTCTATCTCTTATTGTCCCTCCATCCATCCATGTCCCTCTCTTTATCTTGCTCTTTGAGACATTGAGAGTCAGAGAGAGAGAAGGATAATGAGTGAGAATGAGAGTGTGAGAGAAGATGGAGAGTGATAAAGAATGGTAGAGTCTGAGTGGAGAACTGAAGTAGATGGAGAGCTCACTCTTTCTCTCTCTATCTCTCATGCACACACTTGTCGCCTTCTTTCATCTCTCTATATCCTCTCACATCTGTCTATAAGTCTCTAAATTTCTCTCTCTCTCTACCTTCTCTTGCTTTAACTCTCTCACAGTATTTTTCTCTGCCTCACCCTCCCTCTCTCTTTCTTCTCTTACTTTAACTCTCTCTCATTCTCTCTCACACACTCTCTCTCACTTTTTCTCTCTATCTCCAACTTTATTGGCCTCTTAGCCTCCCTCCTCTTTTAGCTCTCCCCACTCAAAATCTCTCCCTTACTCTCTCTCTCTCTTTCTCTATTCCAATCTCTCACTCTCCCTTCTCTTCCTCTAGCTCTTTTTCTCTCAGTTTTCCTCCCTCCCTCCCTCCTAAACTTCAAAGGGATGGAGTTGGAGCGAGTGAGAGAGATAATGATAGAGATTTTGAGTGAGAGAGAAACATGGAGAGCTCTCACTCGCTGTCTCCGACATGCTTTCTTTTTTTTGTAATTTCTTATTCTCTTCACTTCTCTATCTCCTCTCTCTCTCTCTCTCTCTCTCTCTTTGTCACACACACTCTCTTAAACTATCAACATGTCACTTTCTCCACTCTTCTATTAAGAGATTGAGACAAATAGAGATATCATGGGTGAGAGAAGCAATGGAGTGTCACAAAGAGGGAGGAAGAGAGCGATGGGGATTGGGATAGATAAACATGTTTAAATTTTAAGGAGAGAGAGAAAGATAAGAGATAAGATAATGAGTGATGGAGAGAGGGAATAATTAATAAGAGAGTTAGGTAGCAATAGAGAAAATATAGAGAGAGAAAGAGAGGGTGAGGGAGAGAGAGATAGAGAGGTTAAGTGAAGAGAGGGAAAGAAAGATAGAGAGATAGTGAGGGAGAGAGAGAATAGATAGAAAGGGGGTGAGCGAGAGATCGGGACAAGAAGATAGGTTGATAGTTTGGGAGAGAGATATAGAAAGAATAAAGATCAAGAGTGATATCTTTATTCTCTCTCTACCGCACTCCACATCCTCTTGTCCCCCTCTAACTTGCCCTCTTTCTCACACACTTTCACACACTCTCGCCACCCCTATACCACTCTATCTTTCTCCTTCTTTATCCTCCCTCCCTCCCTCCTCCATCTCTTTTATGTCTTTCTCTTTCTCTCTCGCTCACCCTTAATCTCTTCTCTCTCTTTGTCCTCTCCCAAATCTCTAATTCTCTCACTTACTCTTCTATCTATCTCTCTAATTAGATGCTCTCTCCTTTCTCTCTCTCTCATTTTCTTTTTTCTCCATTTCTCCTTATCTCTCACTAGAGAAAAAAGAGAGATAGATAGTGAGCTAGAGAGAGGTAGAGAGCAAGGGAGAAATGGTTAAAGATAGTGTGAGAAAAAGATGGGGATGGGAGAGAGAAATCCATAGTGAGAGAGAGTGAGAATGAGAGAGCGAGAGTGAGGGTGTTGGAATAATTGAGTGAGAGATGGGAAGAGAGACAGGTTGATCCCCCATCTCTCTCACTCACTTTCTATATTAGTTTATCACTGTCATGTGAGAGAATTAGAGAGAATAGAAATAGAGAGAAATAATAAGAAAGAGAGATAGTAGTGAGGTAGAGTTTCAAAGAGAGAGGGATAAAGAGAGAATCAAGATAGAGAATGATATCTCCATCCTCCCTTTACCCCTCTCTACCTCCCATCTCTCTCTACCTTGCCCTTTCTATCTCTTTCACACACTCTCTCTTTACCTCTATCCAACTCTATCTTTCTCCTTCTTCTATCTCTTTCTTCTATCTCTACACTCTCTAACTCTCTCACTCTATCTCCTCTCTCCATTGATTTTTCAACCTGTCTCTGCTCTTTCTCTTTTTAGATGATATCTCCTTTCTCTCCCTCCCTCTTTTTTTTCCCTTTCTCTTTATCTTTCACTAGAGAGAGAGAAAGAGAGGAAAAAGATAGAGAGCAAGAGAGAGGTAGAGTAAGAGATAAATGGAGGAAGATAGAGGGTGAGAAAAAGATGGGGATGCAGAGAGTGATGCAAAATGAGAGAGCAAGAGAGAGGGAGTGGTAACAAGAGATGGAAAAATGGGAAGAGAGACAAGTTGATCCCCCATAACTTGCTCACTCACTAGAAGTGGAAGCAAGAGATGGAGAGATGCGAAGAGAGACAGGTTAAACCCCATCTCTCCCTCACTCACTCCGTATATCAATTTATCACTCTCATGTGAGAAATTCAGAGAGAATAGAAGAAGAGAGTGTGAATAAGAAGGAGAGATAATAGTGAGGTAGGTTTGAAAGAGAGAAAGAGAGGGTGATTTATAAAGAGAGAGAGAGAGAGATAAGATAATGTGAGAGAATGAGAGATGAGAAGGTAGAGAGAGTGAAAGAAGGAGAGAAGGAGAGAAGGAGAAGGAGGAGAGAGGGAGATATCAAAAGTGAGGGAGAGGGAGAGAGTGAAAGAGAGATAGAGAGGGAGAGTTGAAAAGAGGGATAAAAAAGAGCAGGAAAGAAATGGGAGAAAGATATGTGAAGGGAGAGGAAGAGGGATAGAGAAGAGAGTTAGAAAGAGATATCACGAGTGAGAGAAGATGTCAAAAGAGAGAGAGAAAAGGGAGAAAATGAGAGAGATAGAGAGGGAGAGTTGAAATGAGGGATAAAAAGAGATAGAGAAAGAAAGAGGGAGATCGAGAGTACTAAAATGTGAGTGGGAGGGAGGGAGCAAGAGTGAAAGAGTGAGAGAGTGAGAGAAGAGAAGGAATGAAATATAATGAGAGTGAGAGAAATAAAGAAATAATGAGAGTGAGAGAGAGAGAAGTTAGGGATGGAGATATAAAAAGGGAGCATGAAAAAGAATGAGAATGAGTGATTTAGAGATAGGGTGAGAGAGAATTGTGAGAGAGTGAAAAAAAGAATGAGAGATAGAGAGAAAGTAAAGGAGAGAAGTGAGGGATGGGGAGAGAAAGGTACGGCATGAGACAGAATGAGAATGAGGAATAAAGAGGGAGGGAGGAAAAAGTAGAGAGATATAATTGTTAGAGTTGAAGGGAGCCACAGAGATATAATTTCTACCTCTCTCACTGTCTCCTACTCTTCATCTTCCTCTAGCTCTCCATATCTCAATCAATATTTCTACTCTATCTAGTCTCCATCCCACCCACTCTCTCACCTTCCCTCTCTTACTCTCTTATTCTGTGTACCTACTCTCTCTATTTCTCTCTTTCTTTCTCCTGCTCTCCCACTCACACCATCCCTCCTCACCCTTTCTCTCTCACTCCCTCTCACTTTAATTCTCTGCCACTTGGACTCTCTCTTTATTTCTTCCAAACTCTCCCTCTCTCTTCTCTTATTTTTTCTCTCCCTCTTCTCTCTTTCTCTCCTACCTCTCTTCTTATCTCTCTTGCATTTTCTATCCATCTCCCTCTTCTTTCACTTTCTCACTCTTGCTCTCTCCCTCTCTCACATTCTTCTCTCACAACCACCCCAATTCCTCCCTCACTTACTTCCTCTCTTTGTCATTATTCTCATTCTTTGTCTTTCTCTAAATCTATATTAGTCACTCGTTTCTCTCTCAGTCTTTCTATTCTCTCTCTCCTTTTGTCCTCTTCTTCTCTATATCTCACATTCATTCTCTCTCGCCCTATGTCGTAGTAAAACTCTCTCACCGCTCTCCTTTCCTCCCAACATATCTCTCCCTTCTCTTCTCTCTCTCATTCTCTCTATCTTTCATGTTCCCTTTGCTTTCTCTCTTACTCTATATCTCAATCTCTTTCTCCGTCCTCTTCCCTTGACCTTCTCTCTCACATTCTCTCTCTGCCCCATCTCTCTCATTTTCCTTTTCTCACCCTGATCTCTCAATCTTTCTCTTTCCTTTTCTCTCTTGGTCTCTTTAGTAAGATGTGGGGAGAGAGTAAGAGAATTAAAGAGAGATGGAGGGAGAGGGAGTAGAGAGCAAGAGAAAATGAGGGGAGGCAATGAGAAAAGCGAGAGGAAGAGCAATAGAGAAAATCTTGGGGATAAAGAGAATGGGAGATATGGGTGGAGAGAGGGAAATAGCGAGAGTTAGAATGAGATAGGGAGATGAAGAGGGGGAGGATGAAAGAGAGATTGAAAAAGAGATGAGAGGAGTGAGAGTGGGTAGACAGGCGGACAAAGGGTGTAGCACAAAGATAGGAAAACTGGTTGAAAGTGCAAGAGAGAGGGAGGGAGAGGGAAGGAGGAATAATGAAAGAAAGTAAGAGGAAGAGGGGAGAGGGAGAGTTAGAGAAGAAAAATAGACAGAGAGAGATAGATAAGTAGATAGAACAAGAGAGAAGGAATGAAAGAGAAAGAGAGAATGAGGGATCACTCATCTTTCTCTCTTTTCTTACTTTTTTAACTCTTTCTCTATCCTCTCCACTTACTCTTTGATTCTAACTCTAATTTTCTCAATCTTACTCACTTTCTCACTCCGTCCCTCTTACTCCCCCTCTGTCTCTCCTCTAGCTCTCCCTATCTCTCGCTCTTCTTTGGTTCTTTATATTTCCCCTCCTTATATCCTAATCTCTCATTCTTTCTCACGGTCTCTTTCTCACCCTCTCTCCATGCCTCTCACACTCTTAACAGAGAGAAAGATATAAAATGTTAGAAAGAGAGAGAGAGAGAGGAAAAGAGCAGGAGTGAGAGAGCGAAGGAAAGAGAGATTGAGTAGGAGAGAGAGAAAGAATAAGGAAGAGGTATAAAGTGTGGGAAAGAAAGAGGGAGGGAAGTTAAAGTAGGTTTATTGTTATAGACCTTCCCATCCTTAACTCTTCTTTATCACTTTTTCTCACCCATCTCATTTACCTCCACCCATTTTCTCATTCTCAATCTCTCTCTCCCTATCACTCCCTCCTCTTTATTTCCCTCCATTCCATCTCTCCCCTCTCTTTGTCTCACATACACACTCTCTCATGCTCTATCTCTTCCTCCATCTCCCTTGCCCTTCTCTCTAGTTCTTTCTCTCATTGCATTGTCTCACACTCCCTCCCCCACCCTTTGTCATTCTCTTATTTCTCTCTCATCCCTCTCACTATCCATTCTTCCCCTCTCTATCACTTTTTTGTCCTTCATCTCTCAATCATCAACCTCTCTCTCACTCCCCCTTCACTCTCCCTCTCCCTCCCTCTCTCTCTGTATCATCTCTCGATCTCATTCCCTCTCTTAATCTCTTTATGTCTTCCTCTCTCCCTCATGTCTTTCCTCCCTCCATCCGTCCTTTTTCTCTCCTGATTTATTTATCTCTCTCTCTTTCTCTAACCTTTTTCTATCACAGGAGGAGTAATTGTGTGGTAAGGAGAGGAAAAGCGAGAAGAAGGAATAGGGAGAGAAATAGAAAGCGAAAATGAGAAGGAGAGAGTGGGAAAGACAGTGAGATACAAGAGAGGAAGATAAAGAGAAAGCACTTTCTCTCTCTCTTTTCCTTAGAAAAAATACAAAGATATGGGATGTAGAGGGAGAGGGAAACAGACAAAGAGACAGAGGGAGGGAGACATACTGTCTTTCTATAGTCCATGCTCTCTCATCTCTATCTCGCTCACTCTTTCTACCTCTTTTGTTGCCTTCTCTTTATATTTCTCTCTTCCTTCACTTTCTCTCTCTTTCATCCCTCCCTCTCAATATGTATTGTACAATTATCTATCAAGAGGGAGAGAGAAAAAGATGAAGATATGGAGAGATAGAGAGAAAAATATTTAGAGCGAATAAGAGTTAAAAATAGAGAGAATGAAGGAAGCAAGTAAGAGAGAGGAAGAGATAGAGGAATAGAGGGAGATTAAGAGAAAGTAGGAGAGAGAGGAGAGAGATAAAGTGATAGGCTGAGAGTGAGAGAAAGACACAATGGGTGAGAGAGGAGAGAGTGAGATGGGTAGAGAAAGAGAAAGAGAGGGAAAGTGGGTGTGAGAGAGAGATAAAGTAGAGAGAGGGGGAGGGAGAGAGAGAAAGAAAAAAGATTAAGTCGAGAGAGAATGATAAAAGAAAGGGAACAAACAAAGAAAGAGAGTAGGGAGAGTGAGTAAGATAACAGAAAAGAGAGAAAGAGAGAAGTTGAAGGGGGCGGGAGAGAGAGATAAAGATGTCCCTCCCAATCCCTCCTTTTTTTTATCTCGCTCGATGCCTCTCTCTCGCTCTCTCTTTCTCCTCAATTACTCTCCCTTTTCTCCCTCTCTACCAATCTGTGCCCCCATCTTCTCTACCTCTCTACTCCCCCACTATCAATTTCTATTTCTCACCTCTCTCTTTAACTTTCTCTCTTTCTTCCTCCCTTTCTTTGTCTCCCTCTCTAGAGAGAGTGAGGAAGAGAGCAAGAAAAAAAAGAAAAAATGAGATAGAAGGGATTTGTAGGATTATAATAAAGAGAGAGTGTGAGAGAAATAAAGAGAGTACAAGAGTCCCATCTTTATGAAGATATATGTCTCTCTCCTCATCTTCTCTCTTCCTTCTCTCTAACTCTACCTTCCTCTCCATCCCTCTACCTCTCTCTAACGCTCTCTCAATATCTTGGTCCCTCAGTAGCTCTCTCTCGCTCTATCACTTCTCTCACTCTCTCTCCCATCCCCCTCTCTTTCATTGTCCCCCTCTTGCTTATTCTCTCACACTTTTTCCTTCACTTCCTGTTCCTCTCGCTCCCTCTCTCTCTTCCTCGTTCATTCTACCTTTTTCTCTTTCTTACTCTTCCTATCTCTCCTTCCATATCATTTTCCCTCCCTCTCTATTTCTCACCTTCAACTCTCTCTATCTCTTCCTTTTCCTCCCTCTTCTCTCTCTTCTCTTCTTATCTCTATTTTTATAAAAGAGATAAGATAAAGAAAGATTGAGTGAGAGTAATCTCTCTCTTACTATCTCTTTCCTTCTCCTGCTATCCCTCTCACTCTCCTCACCTCTTGAGAGAGATAGAGTGAGAGAGAGGTAGTGTAAATGAGAGAGAGATAAATGGATCTAGAGAGCAAGAGTAGAATAGACTTAGTAGAAAGAAAGAGAGAGGGATAAGGGAGAGAGCAAGAGTTAGAGTAGGAGAGAGAATTTTTTCTCTCATCTATTCTCTTTCTATCTTGTAGGGAAAGAGAGTATGAGAGGGAAATAGATAGAAGAGGCTGTAGAGAGAGGGAGGGCAAGAAATGAGTAAGGGAGGAAGTGAGAGTTCAAGAGAGTGAGCGGAGAGATAATAAGAGAAGATATATCTAATCCTTTTCTTCCCTCATCTCCTCTTGCCCCCTTTCTAGTTCCCCTAATGTCCCTCCCTCCCTCTCTGTTCCTCCGATTATCTTTCTCTCATTTTCTCTGGGTGAGAAAGAGACAATGAGAGAGAGTGAGAAAGTGTGAGAGAAGGGGGAGAGCGCCAAAGAAAGATAGAGAGTGGGAGGATCAAAGAAGAGGAAGAGCTCTTGAATTCTCTTTCCCTCTCTCTTTCTTTCTCCCTCTTTCAAATCTTTTTGTTCTTTCTCACCTTTTCTCTGTCTCTAACCCACTCTCTATATATCTCTCACTTTTCTCTCTCTATCTCTCTATTTTTTTTCTCTCTCAAGCTCTCACTTTCTCTCTTCCCTCTGTTCGCTCCCTCCCTTCCTTTTTCTCTCTCCCTTTCACTCTCTTACCCAGCATTCTATAGCTTTCTAACTTTCTCTCTCACTCTTTCTCCCATATCCTTCCACCATCTCCCTCTTGCTCTCTCTCTCTTTCACTTACTCTCAATTCCTCTCTCTCTCCCTTCCACTCTCTCAACTTGTCTCCCTTAATTCTTCTCTCTCAGACACATTCTCTCTCTCTATAGATTGATTGAGGAAGCATGAGAGAAAAAGTGCGAGGGAAAAATATATTGAGGGAGAAAGAGTGAGCGAGGGAGAGAGAAGATTGAGATAGAGCGAAAGATAATGAGTTAAATAAGAGGGAAAGAGAGATACAAGATAGATAGTAAGGGAGAGTGAGAATAAATAGATGGAGGATAGGTTGATAGTTTGACAGAGAGTGTCTGTGACTGAGAGAGAAGCAAGATAAAGGAGGAAAGTGAGTGATATCAATATTCTTTCAATCTCCCTCTCTATTTGTTTATCTTGTGGTCTCTCTTGCACACTCTATACCTTATTCCCTACCTCTCTTTCTCACTCTTTCTTCCTTTGTCCCACTCTTTCTTTCTCCCCCTTTCCCCCTCCAATCTCTCTCCCCCCTCTCTTGTCCTCTCTCTCTCTCTTTCACTCACTCAATCTCTCTTATTCTCTTTTTTATCTCTCCCTCCCTCTCTCTAATTTTCTCAATCACTCTCCCTCTCTCCATCCATCTCTCTCTCTTGATCTCTATCACTCTTTCTCTCTCACTCTCTTAGCTTCTCTTTATCCCCTTGCTCCCTTGTTGCTTCCACTCTTGATATTTCTTTCTATCTATTATTAGAAGAGATAGGGAGAGAGGCATGTTGTTAGTTTGAGAGAGATTGTGTATGAAAAGGAAGGTTAGAGAGGAGAGACAGAGAAGAGAAGAGAAAATAAAAGACTATAAGAGAGGATGTGACATTGGTAGCAATGGAGATAGAGAAATGAGGGTTTCAGTGGGAGACAGTTAAAGTTACAGAAACATAATTACAGAGATAGAATAGACCAAGATGGGGGAGAGAGAGGAAATGAGAGAGATCAAGAGAGAGAGAAATGGTGGAAAGATAGAGGAGAAAGAGAGAGTGTGATAAAGCTGGAGAATGATGTGGAAGAGTGAATGTCACACGTCGAAAAGCTAAATCTCAAGAGCAACCCCATGGTTTGTATACTCCTTTACAATTTCCTGATGCACCTTGGATTGATTTTTCTATGCACTTTATGTTGGGTTTGCCTAAGAATAAATGTGGTAAAGATTCAATTTTTGTGGTGGTGGATAGATTTTCTTAAAGTGGTGCTTCAAATATTGTGGATTTATTCTTTAGGGAGATTATAAGATTACCCGGTAAGCCTAAAATAATTCTTTCCGATAGAGTTGCTAAGTTCCTGAGTTACTTCTGAAAGACCTTGTGATGTAAGTTAGGAACCAAATTGTTGTTTTCTAATACTTTTCACACACAAACTTGTAGTCAAAATGAAGTAGTAAATAGGATTTTGTCTATTTGGTTAAGGGCAATCATAAAGAAAAATATCAAAACATGGGAATACTATTTACCACACGTTGGGTTTGCTTATAATAGGATTGTTCATTCTGCTACTAAATTTTCACCTTTGAAATTGTTTAAGAAAAAATGTTGAGTTTGTAAAACAAATACATAAGAAGGCATAACTCAATTTTGAGCAAAGGACATAGCAAGATGAAAAACATGCAATAAGGGGCATCACCAAATGATCTTTGAACCTGGATATGGATTTGGTTACACATGAGAAAGGAAAGATTTCCAGAAAAAAGACATTCCAAACTGCTTCCAAGAGAAGATGGTCCTTTCCAAGTGCTTGAGCATATTAAAGACAATGCTTACTAGCTTGATCTACTAGCTAAGCATAATGTGAGTGCCACTTTCAATGTTACTGATTTATGTCCTTTTGATGCAGGCACTGAGTTGAGGATAAATCCTTTTCAAGAGGCGGGGAATGATGAAAATGATTTCATGGAAATTAATGACAAAACTTCAAGAAAAGGTTCAATTTAAGTTTCATGTGGGCAAATTACTAGATGTCATGCAAAGAGGTTTGAAGAAGATCTTAATGGATTTGTCCAAGAAGCTTGGACTAAAGCCAAATCATGGGGGTCTAAGGAGAAAGAGGCACAAAGATTTCTTAACTTAATCAAGCCCAAGGATAATGGATTCATATTAAAGGCTGGATATTTCGTCTTATTCTTGCAGTTTAATAATGGCTTCCATGCCAACTTGATGTAATTTTCCTTTGTTTTTTTTTCTTCTAGAAGATATTTTTTATTCTTTTTCTTGTAATCCCTAGCCCATAATTAGGCTTTATGCCAATTGAAAAAGGGATGGCTTTTATTTGGGCAAAAATTTTTATTTGATTGCATTCTCACTGTTTCCCTTAGAAATCCAACCAATCTTCCTCACCACCTTCTAAGGAGTTCTTCCCCAACTTATCAAATGGGTTTCCTTAGACCACATATCTACTAGGTAAGAAAAATGTGAGTGCCACTTTCAATTTTACTGATTTATGTCCTTTTGATGCAGGTACTGATTTGTGAACAAAACCTTTTCAATAGGAGGGGAATGATGTAAATGATTGTATGGATATCAATGAAACAACTTCAAGAGAAGGTTCAATTCAAGCTCAATGTGGACCAATTACTAGATGTCATGCAAAGAGGTTTGAAGAAGCTCTTAATGGATTAGTCCAAGAAGCTTGGACTCAAGCCAATTCCTTACTCAATTGCTCTCTCTGTCCTCCCTTTCTCGGGCTCTCTCTCTCTTTATCTCTCTCACTTACACTTTCTCTCCCTTCTTACTACCTCTTTATCTATTTCTCTCACATATTTTGTTATTCTCTCCTCTCCACAATGAATCTCCCTCCCTCTCTTCTTTATCACTGTATCTCACTTTATCCCACTCTTCACTTTCCTAACTTTTCTATCTGACTTGTTTTATCTCCCTCTCACCCTTACTCTCCCTCCCTCTCTTCTTCCCCCTCTCTCTTCTTATCTTTCTCTCTTCTTCATCACTAAGAAAGAGAGAGAGATAGACCTCAGTTGCACTCTCTTTTACTATCAACACCTCTTTCTCTCCCTCACTCCTTCTCACTAACAATGAAGAGAAAGAGATCAAGAGAAAAAGAGGTGAGAGAGAGAGAAAGAGAAAAAGAGGGCATCCCACTTCTCTCTCTCATTATCTATCACTCCTCTCACTCTTGCACTCTTGCTCTCTCTCTCTTCACCTCACTTTATCTCTCTCTCTCTCTCTTCAGCTGTCTCCCTCATTCCCTCTCCCACCCTCCGTCCCTTCCTCTTTCTCCTTCCCTTCCTTCTGAGGGAGAGAGTAGGAGAGAGAGTTAGATAGATAATCAGAGAGATCACACACACTCTCACTCCCTTCCTCCCATCTCTTCCTCTTTCTCTGCTCCTTGTCCTCTCCCACCATCTTTCCTACCCTCTCCACTTACTCTCGGATTCTAATTCTAGTTTTCTCTGTCTCACTCTGTTTCCCACTCCCTTCCCCTTACTCCCTCTCTCTCTTCTCTAGCTCTCTCTATCTCTAGCTCTTCTTTGTTGCTCTATCTTTCCCCTCCTTATATCCTAATCTCTTTATTTTTCTCACTATCTCTATCTCACCCTATCTCCATCATTCTCGCACTCTAAAAAGAGAGAAAGATATATAATGAGAGAAAGAGAGAGTGAGAGAGAGAGAGAGGGAAAGAGCAAGAGTAAGAGAGATAAGGAAAGAGAGATTAAGTAAGAGAGAGAGAAAGAATAATGAAGAGGTACAAAGTGTGGGAGAGAGAAAGGGGGAGGGAAGGTAAAGACAGGTTGATAGTTTTAGACCTCCCCATCCCTAACTCTTCTCTATCACTCTTTCTCCCCCATCTCATTTACCTCCACCCTTTTTCTCATTCTCAATCTCTCTCCCCTATCACTCTCTCCTATTTCTCTCCCACTATTCCATCTCTCCCCCTTCTTTGTCTCACATACACACTCTTTCTTGCACTATCTCTTGCTCCATGTCCCTTGCCCTTCTCTCTAGCTCTTTCTCTCATTATGTTGTCTCACACTCCCTCCCCACCCTCTCTAACTCTCTTTATCTCTCTCTCATTCCTCTCACAATCACTTCTTCCCTCTCTATCTCTTTGCTATCATGCATGTCTCTATCACCAACCTCTATCTCACTTCCCCCTCACCCTTCCTCTCTCCCTCCCTCTCTCTCCCTCTCCCTCCTTCTCCCTCTCTCTATGTATCATCTCTCTACCTCATTTCCTCTCTCAACCTCTTCATCTCTTCCTCTCTCCCGCTCGTTTTTTCTCCCTCCATCCTTCCTTTTTTTCCTATTTTATTTTTCTCTCTCTCTTTCTCTAACTTCTTTCTATCACAGTAAGATCAATTGTGAGGGAAGGATAGGAAAAGTAAGAAGAAGGAAAGTAGTGAGAGAAATAGAAAGAGAAAATTAGAGGGAGAGAGTGGGAAAGACAATGAGATAAAAAGAGAGAAAAATAAAGGGAAAGCTCTTTCTCTCGCTCTTTTCCTCAGAAAAAATACAAAGATATAGAGATGTAAAAGGAGAGGGAAAGATAATTTGATAGGGAGAAAGAGAGGAGACGAGGGATGAGAGATGGAATTAAGGAGGGATAGCTCTCACTCTATCTCTCTAACTTAATATCTATCTCTCTGATTATCTCTCTCTCTCTGATGAGGAGAAAAGAGAGATAAATTTAGGTAAAGAGAAAGAGCAAGTGTTTAAGTGTGAGATAAGGAGACTGATAGATAACGCGAGAGAGAGGAGGGATGCTCTCTTTGTCTCTCTCTCTCTCTCCTATTTTTCTCTTTCTCTCTTTCTCTCTCTTATTAGAGAGAAGGAGAGAGGAGAGAAAGTGATGTTGATGGTATAAAAGAGAGTGCAATTGAAGTCCATCTCTCTCTCTCTCTCTCTCTCTCTCTTTCATAATGTTGAAGAAGAGAGATAAAAGAGTGAGAGAGAGGGATGAAGAGAGGGAGGGAGAGTCAGGGTGAGAGGGAGAAAGAGCAAGTGAGATAGATAGGAGAGAGAAGGGATAAAGCAGAAGAAAGTGAGATATATAGTGATAAAGAAAAGAGGGAGAGAGATAATTACATGGGTAAGAGAGTGATAGATAAAGACATAGTAAAAGATAAAGAGAGTGTGTGAGAAGAAAAGAGGAAGAGAGAGAGCCCAAGAGAGAGAGGAGAAAGAGAGGAAGTGAATGAGGGAATGAGGGAGAGTCTTAGTGAGAGAATGATAAATGATCTCCCTCCATCCCTCCTATCCCATCTCTTTCTCTCTCTCCCCATTTTCTGTGTTTGTCCCTCTCTTGCTTCCTCTAATATGTTCCTCTCTCTCACTCTCTCCCCCCATCTCTCTTTCTCCCTCTCTCTCACACTACATTGCTTCTAGGTCACTCTTAATATCTCTTTCTCTCTATCTAATTGGAAGAGATGGGAAGAGAGACCTAATAATTTGAGAGAGTGAAGATAGATAACAAGAGAATAGAGAAAGAGAGATTATAAAAGAGAGATCATGAGAGGGTAGAATTAGTTCTCAATCCCTATCTATTTCACTTTCTCACTCACTCAATCACTCACACTCCCTCTCCCACACACATTCTTATCTTTATACCCCAACCTCTCTTACTTTCTCTTTCTCTCTCTCACTCTCCCTCTTCTCCTTTCTCTCTCTCTTGCTTACACTATTGTATGCTTTTCTCTTATAATGAGAGTGAGAGAGGGAGAGAGCAAGTGCGAGAATAGAGAGGAGATGAGAGAGAAGATATCAAGAGTGAAATGTAGTGAGAGTGAGAAAGAGAGAAAAGAGAAAAAGAGGGAAGGAGAACACGAGAGAGAGATAGGACCAACCTAACTTTTTCTCTCTTTCTATCACTCTTAATAACTCCCTCCTTCCCTTTCTTTCTCTCACTCAGTCACTCACTCACTACAGAGGAGCATCACCCACTTTCTCTTTACTTCAGAGAGAGAGAGTTAGCTTGAGAGAGTGAGAGAGAGAATAAATGGAGCATGATATCAAGAGTGATTGCAAGTGAGATAGTGAGGTAAGATGGAGAATACACCAAGATGTCTCTCTCTCACACTTTCTCTCACACACTGTCTTATTCTCTATCTATCCCTCCCTCTCTATCACTCATGCTCTCTATCAGTCTATCTCTCACACTCTTTTTCTCTCACCCTCCCCTCACTCTCTCTCATCTCTCTCTTGTACTATCAAGGGAGTGGAGTGATGGATGGAGAGGGAGAAGGAGAGCAAGAGAGTGTGTCAGAGAAGGAGAAAGGTAGAGAGAAAGAGAGATAAGGAGAGTGACAAAGAACTGAGAGAATGGGAGGGTTTCAAATAGGAGGGTTTAAAATAGGGGGAAGGAGGGAGGGTAGAGTGAAAGGGATAAGAGAAGAGATGAGTAAGAGAAAGAGTGGTAGAGAAAGATTGGGAGAGGAAGAGAGAAAGATAGAAAAATGGTGGAGAGAATAATGAAAGACATGGAAAGAGTATGGGAGAGAATGAGAGTGAGATAATGAGAGAGAGGTAGATGAGAGACAGAAAGGGAGAGAGGATGTTAGAGAGAGAGTGAGAGAGAATGAGAGAGTGAAAATAAGGTATAACAAATAGGAGGAGAGAGAAAAGAGTCACCAAGAGAGTAATGTAGAGAGATGTAGAATGTGATTAGGAGAGAGACAAAGAAATTGAGAGAGTGAGAGAGAGATGAGCAAGAGAGAGAGAGAGAATGAGAGAAAGAAGAATGAGAGAGATAGAGTGAGATAGGCAGAGTGAAGGAAAGGGAGAGAAGGATAGAGTGAGGGAAAGCGAGAGAGCGAGAGAGATAGATAGTGAGGAAGAGAGATAGGCCTTGTCCCTTCCACTTTCTCACCCTTCTAATGATAGTGAGAGAGTTAAAGGGTGAGAGAGAGAGATAGGCAGAGTGAGAGAAAGAAGAGAGAGAAGTATAAGAGTGCTCTAGAGAGGGACGGTAGAGGGAGGGAGGGAAGGAGGGAGAAAAGAAATGTGAGAGAACATGAGAGGGGAGCGAGTGAGAGAGGGAAGGAGAAAAATAAATGTGAGAGAACATGAGAGAGGAGTGTGTGAGAGAGGGAGGAAGAGAGAGGATGAGAGAAAGAGAGAGTGACTGTGAAGGTGAAAGATTTGGTGGGAGAGAGAAAATGGTAACAAAGAGATAAATTAGAGAAATAATGAGAGACACTTAGTGGTAAAGAGTGGGAGTGAGAGAAACAAAAAGAGAAGGTAAGAAAAAAGTGCTAGAGGTAGAGGAAGAAAGAGAAGTAAGAAAGAGATAGGAGGATAGGGAGGGATAGAGAGTGAGGGAAAATAAGAGAGGAAGAGACATTTAGAAAGATAAAGCATGAGAACTTAGGAGGAGAGAGATGGAGAGGGATAGTAAGAGAAAGTGAGAGAGAGTGACAGAGCATGATTTAGAAGTAGGAACATGATAGAGAATGAGTGAGCGAGAGAGAGAGAATTAACAAAGATGTTCTCCAGAGGTATTGAAGTGAGGGGGAGAGAAAAAAGAAATAAAATTGCTCTACCTATTCTTATGGCTCACTTCTCTCTAATGATTCTATCTCTCTACGTGTTTTTCCCTCCCACTTTATCCCTTATTCTCATTCTCTCTCATGTTGTCTCTTTCTCTCCCCACCCCTCACTTTTTTCTCTTCCTCGCTCTCTCAATCTCTCATTCTCTTTTTCTCTCTCACACAATTCTCTCTCTCCCTTTCTCTAAAGCTTTCATTTTCATTCTCTTTTAATGCTCCCTTTTAT
>NEWO01001867.1:0-16440 GCA_003013225.1 Phalaenopsis aphrodite
TTTTTCTAAAAATGAGTTAACATGTTTATTAAAATGCTTAAAATAACTTCCAGGTGTTTTGAGTATTTTTCAAAATAATCATACATAAATAAAATAATCAGACATATTTTTGTTTGAAATCAAACATAAGGAAATTGTAGAATAAAATTAAAAAAATGAACCCAAATGTCCCCTATTGACACACAAGTATAACTCATCTTGCATGCTTTAGAATTATTCTACATTGAGTTCAACTTATGTACATCAAAAAATGCAGTATGAACAACAAAGACATCTCACGAACTATAAGAAAGGTAAAGCAGCCACACAAGCCCTATCATAGACAGTCCAGGAATACCTGCCCAACCGAACAAATCTCTATAGCATAGGAGTGGTGCGCCTCAAAAGGAAGGGGAAGATCACCTTCGAATGATCTAGCTGATCAGATCCAGTGGGAGGAGACCACCACCAATTAACTCGAACAAAATGGGAAAGAGAGAACACCAAGACTCTCTGGCAAATAGCTGGCAGGCCTAATGGTCATTCAGTTGCGCAGCCTCCCTACTCCACCACCTTCCGTCAAAAGTCTAGTCGGCTATATTTTGCGGCCCTACGAGCCGAATTCACGTATGGACTAAAGTACTCCCATCATACCTACGTACCATAAGGGTTCAATATGTAATTGTATTAAAAATCCTTCCTATAAATAAGGGGGTCCATTTCATAAATAGAGATTACGCAATTTTGCAGTTCAATACAGCATTACTACCCCCCCCCCCCTCTTTCTCTCTCTCTTTCGACCTCAGACGCTTTATTCATTGGGCATGTCTTTCGGACAGATTCAGATTCAACATCCTAAAAAGTGTGTTGAGCGTGGAGTCATGCCATTAACAAGAAAATGAGCACAGAGATCCCATAGAGGAGAAAGTGATGAAAGAATAGTGGCCAACATAGATCCCCCACAAGACAACATAGAGGAACACATGCATATAGGAAAGTAGGACGTGAGGACCTAGATCATGAAACAGGTGATGAGCCAGATCGCCAAAGTCAGGAGGTGGTGCTAGAGCATAATAGCCAGAAGACAAATCCCAGTGTTGAGGAAGCCAACAACTCCCAGCACCAAGACAACGCGGAATCTGCACATATGGAAATACAACAAGAGGGTGGATTGAAGCTTCATGGAACCTGGAGAACACTTTCTTCTTACAAATACATAAACAAGAGCCCTAAGAAAAATTCAAACTACCAGCTTTCGAAGCATATAAAGGGCAGTCAAAACCAAATGACCATATTTTTGCATTTGAGTCAATCGTGTGCTTACTCAAGATCTTAGACGTGATCAAATATCATATGTTCTTCACCTCTTTGAGGTCTTCACCCTTGAAGTGAACTTCTAGCTGGGAGCATTGCATGCTTTACCAATTTTATAAAGTTGTTCTTGGCACAATTCGCCTGCGCCCCGAGACCCACTAAGTATGTATAGTCCTTGTGGCAACTCAAGCAAAGAGAACATGTCATGCACTCATCTCATGTTTCTAGCAGAAAATTTAGAGGTAAGGGACCTTAAATTCTACGTGTTCGTAGCCTCCTTAAAGCAAGTTTTGAGGTTTAAGTGATTTTTCTAAGTCCTCAGTCTTAGCGAGCCCCGGGAATTAGCAAAACTATTGTAGAGGGCCAACAAGCACATGTTAGCATAGAAAAGCACTCCCAAGTAGGAACCAAAAGACCGCCCATACCAGAAAAGAACTTCTCTCAGTGGAGAGTCAAAGTGGAGGGAGGAACACAAGCTACCCATCCGACGACATTTCGAAGAAGGTCAGTCCTCCTAAAACAATAGAGAAATCGACCATTACCACCATCACAATCGACGGGTAAGAAATCAAGACATTCGATCAATTTGATACTATGAGAGGTTAGCGCAACACTATGAGCCGTCATTCAAAGATCACAAGAGCTTGCAAACTACTCCTTTGAGGGCATCGACGATGAAAATCATGGATGCCATCCAAGGAAAAACATACTACAAGGAGCCTACACTGATGAGAGCCAGAAGATTTCTCTGAGATGCAAGCAAGATTACAAATACCATCGAGATCACGGACATAAGACGGGGGAAATCAGACACCTCATGAATTCTATCCATGAGTTAAACAATGCAGTCTGAAAGAGTTTGTGTTCATAGGACAATCATGCCAGAGAAAAGGAAAGATATTAGCACTGAAGGTCTAGCCTGGGTCTACTCAAACAAATGTCAAGAATATTTTTGGGATAATCCAACAAAGATTATTCTCGATTTTTCCTCCTCCCCACCTTTTTGTGCTCTTTACATAAAAATTTTTTGGTTAAATTTACTTTCAACTCTATTAGCAACGTCAGTTCTCCCACCTAGTGTCTAACTAAAAATGCATATAAGATATATAAGTGCCACACTAATAGAAGATCCAAGAATTTTAGGATAGAAAAATACTCAGGCAACTTGGGGAAAGATGGGAAAGTAGGCTAGGATTTTAGAGAGAAGAAGATTGACAGATGTTGTGCCAAGATCTCCTGACTGAGCATTAATAGAAGACTACCATTCACTGCCCCATCATCACTCAACTAAGCACTTAAAGAAGACTATCACCTACGGCAACAAAATCACTTGGCTGAGCAGTGAATGAAGAATGCCAACTACAACGACAAAATCACATGGCTGAGCACTAAAAGAAGGTTGTGTCATTCGTGGTGGCAAGATCCCTTGAAAGAGCATTGCATGAAGTTGTCAGTCGTGATGCCAATTTCACTTAACTGAGCACAAAAACTAAACTGCCAATCGTGGCGCCAAGAATTCTTGGTTGAGCATTGAATGAAGACTGCCACTCACGATGTCAAGATTGCCCGACTGTTCATTGAATAAAGACTATCAGTCGCGATGCCAAGATCGAACAACTGAGCATTGAAAGAAGATTGTCAACAGTTGTGCCAAGATCCTCCAGCTAAGCTTTGAATGAAGATTGTCCACCACGACACTGACATCACCCGAATGGGCACTAAAAGAAGAGTGCCAGTTGTGGCGCCAAGAACACTCGACCGAGCATTGAATGAAGACTGATATTCATGGTGTCAAGATCTCCCTACAGAGCATTGGATGAATACTGCCAGCCACAGCACCAAGTTCGCTCAGTTGAGCCTTGTATCAAGGCTATCACGTAGAACGCCAAAATCACCTAACTGAGCATTAAAAGAAAGCTGACTGTCATGGTGCCAAGATCACCAGGTTGAACACTTAAAGAAGACTGCCAGACACATCACCATGATTGCTCCAATAAAAATTGAAAGAAGACTGCCTTTCATGATGCCAAGATCGCCCGACTGAGCACTAAATGAAATTTGTCAGCCGCGTCGCCAAAATCGCCCAACTTAGCCCTAAATGAAAGGGGTCAACCCTAGCTCCAAGATCTCTTAGTGGAGCGCTAAGTGAATGCAACCAACCATGGTGTTAAGATCACATGACAAAGAAAAGACCCACAAATGATCAATTGTAACACTATGATGTTCCGGATAACAAAAAATGAGACATCATAGTCGGTTAAGTTTAACTCGAGTTGTGACAACCCAAACTGAAAAACATCCACTCATTAAATGACTTGTAGCACAATATCGCCATAGAAATACAAACCCAAAAGTCATAAGGCTATGAATAAGAACAAGCAAAAGATAATTGAGTCGTTGCATCATAAAGAAAACATGAAATCTTCATAAATAAGAAATTATTACATTTACAAGTATAGACTATAATAAATATATACAAAGAGTAATTTTCCAAAATAGAGGAAAGAGAGGAGCTTAAGTTTTAGAAGGCTGACTGGAGGAGTGATACACCAACTTAATATATTGTTTTAAGTATATCTTTTATACTTATTTTTTGTGATATAGCACTTTAAAGAAAGGTATTTTCATGTTTTTGTTGCAGATATATCAATTTTAGACATTTTGAGCAAAAATAGCAAAAAAAAAAAAAATTTGGAGCCAAAATAATGAAATTTTGAATTCTAGCGCATGATGCGTCAGATTGGCGCCAGATGTGTCAGATTGGCGCCAAATTGGTGCCAGATGCGTCATTTGACATAGAGTTGGCGCATGATACGCCAGATTTGGCACCAAATGCTTCTAGGCGACTTTTGCGGATTAAGACGGTTCGAGACCAATTTTGCGCAAATTTTCAAAGGGACTCCTTTTCTAAACACATCTCAGAGTAATTCAATGTAGCTAGACACTTTGAAAAGTTTTTTTTATAAAGGTATATGTCTCTTGGATCAATGGACATGTCTTTTAAATTAAAAAGAGTTGACTTTTGGACAGATTTAAGTAGGGAAGTCTAGTGCTTGAAGAAGAGAAGAAGAGAGTAGTCTTGGGGCGTGAAGGAGAGTTAGAGAGAGAGAGAAAGTAAAGGGCTTGGAGATTTTCCTCAAGGATTATAAGAGAAGAGGGAAGGTGAGATATTTCTTCTTCATTACACTTTCTATATATTTTTTTTCAAATGATTTTAATTTCTTCACAAACCATATACTCATTTTAAAGAGGAATGATACTTTCTTAAATTTGAACTTTCTGTCACAACATCTAAGTTTTAATTTTTGTAATTTTATTTTTAAAAGTTTAGCATTTAGTTTAGTTAACTTTGTCTTTCAACTGCATTTTAATTAGCATTCACTTGATACTTAATATTTAAACTTCGCACTTTACTTTTGTATTTTTAAAATAGTACATTACATTATAATCTTAGGAAATTTTTTACAGGCATTTCCAACTTCCTTGTGGGATCGATATCTAGGACCCTTTAGAGCCCTTTATTGCTTGAGTGATACATATACTTGCGTTATTTTTAAAGGAGATTTGGCAATTTCAAAATTATTAAACGATAAAATTATTTTAATTGTTGTTATTTTGTTGAGATTAATTTCCATATTTGTTGTTGTATATGTCGTGTGTATTTTGTAATATTTAAAAATATTTACAAAACTAACACACTAAATCCACCCGCATCAAATTTTTGGCACCGTTGTCGGGGAAGTAACGAAAAGTAGTAGTAAGTTATTTTATAATTTATAGTATTCTTATTTTAAAAACTAAAAAAAATAAAGAGAGTGTTTGTATTTTATTTTGAATTTTCTTAATTAAGTGTGTTTGCTTATTTTTAAAATTACTTGTAGTATTTGTTTATGCATAGTGTAAGATCTGAAAATTTAGTACCTTAAGATTCTGAGTAAGAATGAACAAATAAAAAAAATTCAAAAACAATAAAAAGAGATAGACCATATTAGCAAAATGACTTGCAATTTGAATAATGCTGGAAATGAAAATGAACATCATCAGTGACCTTTAAGAGATTATGTTAATCCTACAGCAGATGATATTCATTTAAGTATATAAATTTGACACTACTGCTAGTGGATCATTAATGTCAAATCCATTCAATGAATCTTATTCTTTAATTGAAGATATGGCTACAAATAATTTTCAATGGCCCTCTGAAAGGGTAAATCCAAAAAGAGTAGACAGTATTCATGATTTTGATGCAATATCTATGTTAGCTGCTCAAATAGCTGCTATATCAAAGAAGATAGATCAATATATAATGAATTATTCTCAGACAGCACATGTGCTTGAGGAAAATTCATTGGGACAAAATGATAGAATCTCAATCTTCTTATAAGACCATAAATGCAATAAATAATCGCTTTAATAATCCTTATGCTAATTATTATAATCTTGGTTGAAAGAATCATCCAAATTTTAGTTAAAGTAATAATTATTTTAATGCTGCAAATCTGCAATGGGGAAACAACACTACAAACTTATTATGAAACTCCAACAATCAAGGAAATTCAACTTATAAATCTTATTACCATCCAGGATTTAATAATTTGCAAACTAAGGAGAAAATGTTGTCAATGGAAGAATTGATATTACAAATCGGGAGTCAGCTACAAAGTCAATGAGCATCAATTAGAAACATGGAAAATTCAATTGGAATGTATTGCTACTGCACTTAGCAATAGAGCTCCAGGAACATTGCCTAGTAATACTGAAGTAAATCCAAATGATCAAAACAAAGAGAAAATTAAGGCTGTTCAACTTAGAAGTGGAAAAGAATTAGAAAACAGAGTTCAAAAAGAAGTGGAAGTTGAAATTGAAAAAGATGAGGTGGAAAATGAAAAATCCAATGAAGATTTTTATTTTGAGTCAGAATGTCATATTAAACTATTGGAAATTAAAAGAAAGACTACCACCTCCATTTTCCTCAAAGATTGAAGCAGAAAAATAGAGATAACCAATTTTCAAAATTTTTAGAAATATTGAGAAAATTAATGATAAACATTCCATTTATTGAAGCTTTAGAACAAATGTCAAGCTATGTGAAGTTCATGAAAGATTTACTTAATAAGAAAAGAAAGTTTGTAGATAACTAGACTGTTGCACTCAATGAAGAGTGTAGTACTATAATTTAGAAACAAATTTCTAAAAAACTCAAAGATCCTAGAATTTTTACAATTCCTTTTGTTATTGGTGAAAGATTTTTTAGAAAATCTTTTTGTGATTTAGGAGCCAGTATTAATCTTATGTCGTTATCAATTTTCGTAAGGTTGGGCTTAGAAGATATTTCACCTACGACTGTAACTCTTCAATTAGTTAATCATTCAATTACCTATCCTAAATGAGTTATAGAAGATATTTTGGTAAATTTGATAAATTTATCTTCCACGTGGACTTTATTATATCAGATATGGAGGAAGATAAATAAACTTCTATCATTTTAGGAAGATCATCCTGACCATTGGAAGAGCTTTGATAGATGTGCAGAAAGGAGAACTAACTATGAGAGTTAGTGATCAAGAGGTTACATTTAATATTGCAAAATCAATGATATACCCTGCAAAAGAGCAAGAGATTGAATGCTTCAGAATGGGTGTTAATGAATATCTAAGCAATGAATATTTCAAAAAGAGATTTGAAAGAGAATTTGAAAATGAATATGTGGAATATCAATATGAGGATAAAATTCACGATAAATCTACGAAAGTGAGTAAAGAAGAATTGGATTATGTTCATAAAAAATTTAAAATGTTTGATCCTATAGAAAGCAATAAGAATCTAACTTCATTTATTAAGAAACCCCCTAAATTAGAACTGAAAACACTTCATACACATTTGAAGTATTTATTCTTAGGAGATTTATCTACATTAACTTTTATAGTTTCCTCAAAATTAACTCATGATCAAGAACAATAGTTGTTGGAAACTTTGAGAAGATATAAAAAAGCCTTTGGTTGGACATTAGCTGATATAAAGAAATCTGTCCTTTAATTTGTATGCATAGAATTTTTTTTGAAGATCAATATGAACCAAGAGTTGATTCTCAAAAGATATTAAATCATATGATGAAAGAAGTTGTTAAGAAAGAAATTTTAAAATGATTAGGTGATGGAATAATATATCATATTTTAGACAGTGCTTAGGTAAGTCCAATTCACTATGTTCCAAAGAAAAGAGGTGTGACTAAGGTGTCAAATGAGAATAATGAATAAATACCAACAAGACAAATCACTGGATGGTGAATATGCATATACTATAGAAAGATAAATTCTACCATCAAGAAGGATCATTTTCCTTGACCCTTTTTGTACTAGATGTTGGATAGGCTGGTTGGGCACAGATATTTTGTTTTCTAGATGGATATATCGGTTATCATCAAATACCTATAGCTCCAGAGGATCAGGCTAAAACAATATTTACTAGTCCTTATAGAACTTTTGCTTTTCGAAGAATGCCCTTTGGATTATATAATGCACCTGCAACATTTCAAAGATATATGATGTCAATTTTCAATGCTTAAATTGAAAAAGGGATTGAAGTCTTTATGAACGATTTTTCTGTGTTTGAAACTTCATTTTAAATATGTCTGAATCATTTAGAGAAAGTTCTTGAACAATGTGAAAAGACTAATCTCGTATTTAACTAGGAAAAATGTCAATTTATGGTTGCAGAAATTATTGTGCTTGGGCATATAATTTCAGAAAATGGCATGGAAGTAGATCCAGCAAAAATTCAGGTTATATCAAACTTACCTCCTTTTACTAATGTAAGAGGACTTATGAGCTTTTTAGAATATGCTAGATTTTGCATGCGATATATTAAAGATTTTTTAAAATTTTCTAAACCATTGTGCCAACTTCTGTAAAAAGATTGAAATTTTGATTTCAACCAAGATTGCCTTAAATCCTTTGAAACTTTAAAAGAAAAATTTATCACTGCTCCTATAATTGTTTCACTTGATTGGGAGAACCCCTTTGAATTAATGTGTAATGCTAGTGATTATGCAATTGGAGTTGTATTAGGGCAGAGATATGCTAAGATTTTTAAAATTATATATTATGCTAGTAAGACTTTTAATGAGGCTCGGATTAACTATACCACCACTGAAAGAGAGTTATTATTCATTGTGTATGCCTTTGATAAGCTTAGATCATATCTAATTGGAGCTAATTTGGGTTGTGCATACTGATACACAGATGCCCTAATGCTTATGAACAGTATACCAATAGTTCTGATGGTATTTTTCACTTATGTTTTCTTATTTTGCAAAAAAACCAAAAACTTGATTCTGAAGAAAAATAAGAATTAAACTTTTTTAATTTATATGTATTTATATTGGGATACTATGCAAGTATATGTATCGCTATCAAGTAATATAAGACTTTTTTATTAAGACTTGAATATCAAATCCACAGGGAAGATTATGCAATATGCACATTTTTTAAGGTTTTTTTATCTTTTGAAAGATAATTACTTAAACTAAAAATGATTTTTGTAGGAATTTAAAATTTAAATTTATTTGTATTTTTGATGTTTTAACGAAACTGTAACAGCTAAAGAGATAACTAATTTTTTTGTAGAAGAAAAGTATTTAATATGAAAATATCCTTCTTCTTATCATGAATCAGTAATAAGTATAGGAATTCTGTTGTGGAAGTGTGCAAATTGTGTTGTGTCAAATAGGAGCAATAATATTCTTTACCCTTACTAGAGAAGCTATAAAGAACATTAAAATTTGAATAGTTCTAAAGACCAGCTAGGCAAGGAAGGTGCTAGCTCTCACCCTAGAGTTCCCTCGATTCCCTCCACCTGGGGGCTTTAACCTGTCACTTTAAATTCCTCTAACTCTACACCCATCAATGAATATTTCCTTATTTATTTGCACTCAATCATATGAAATACATTCTCATTCATACAACCTCATGTAATTCTTTCCAATTGTTGACTGAGACAATACCATCCCGGTTCTTACATGTTCTCACAACAAATTTTAACATCTGGATTGACCAAATCAAGAAGTAAATAAAGTGCATGGATTTAAATTATCACAACTTCTTCCAACATTAAAGATCAATACTCTCCAAAAATTCCATCCAAAACTTAAATACGTTTCATTTTAAGTAGAAAGATAAAGAAAACTACTCAGAATCCTTGGAGAAAACAAAACCACACTATAGTTTAAAAGAAGAAATCATTGTCAAACCAACAACAAGTCTTAATTAAAACCAAAAGTAGTTTAAAACAAAAAGATAAAAACTTATCTCAAGTCCTTCACCAAACTCTTGAAGTTCCTTTGAATCTTTCCTCTTTTACAATCACTCAAAACAAAATAAAAAAAGGATAAAGTAAAAAAAAAGTGGTTCATGAAAATATCTCCGAACTAACTCCTCAAAAAAGAACTTTCAAAACTTGCCAATATTTTCAGGACTCTTTTCTAAGTCCTCTCTTCTTTCTCTTAAAGTTTTCCAAGAGGTGCCTTGGGATCTCTTCAAAATGTATCATGATTCGATGTATTTGCCCAAGAGATGCATCCTTTCATGATAGTTTTCATCCATGGTGGTTACAACCACCTATTTAGCCAATGGGTGCCTCAAAAATCTCTTCAAAATTTGTGAAAACTGATTTTGCTCGTCTACTGACTTCCACTGGTGCTTAAGTGCAGGGTCTCAGCGCTTAAGTGTGGCCTTCTCTATTTAACCGTTGCTTAAGTGTCGGATCTGGCGCTTAGGTGTCAAAACTCTTTTGCACAATTTTTCACCTTTTTACTCCAAATTTGATCCTTTTTCACTCCTTTAAGGATTTTTTTTTCCATTTTTACTTGTATCCACAATAAAAAAACACAAAAATACCTTCTATTAAAGCGCAATATCTCAAAAATAGGTACAAAAATATGTCTAAAAACACTATATATTATAGGTGCATCAAAATCCCCCAAACTTAAAATGTTACTTGTCCTCAAGTGACACTTCAATCCTTAAAAACCAAATATGTATGATATGTATATGAGTTTTTTTAGGAGTTACTAAATTTTAGATTTAGAAATATAGTACTCCAATTTTGAAAAAATAATAAGTAGATGAGATCAACTTAAAGTTTGAAAATTTTTAATGTTAAAAACTATGAAAATATTAGTTTCTATCTAACTCAGAAATACTGTGAGTTATCTAAAATTAGATTTTAGTTCTTTTATTTTCTCTACTTAAAAATTTTTTATTAAAAAAAATTTACTTACCATATTATATTTATATGCTTAAGATTTTATCAAGTTTTATACTTTAAAAAGATCAAATGTAGAACCAATTTTTTATTAGGCACTAATCCTCAATCTTCTCCTCCCTTACAATTATTTTCTTTTCTTTTCTTTTTCATTTCTTTTTTTTCTTTTTCTTCTTCTTTTTCTTCTTCTATTTCTTTTTCAGGCAAGGATTACTATATCTGGATAGGTCTTTAACGATTTTGAATTCCACTTCTCCTTTCCTAAAGTAAAGTCTTGATATAAAACTTTTACTTATAGATATAATAATTGTTTTGAAAATCAATTTAATAAAATAAATTTAAGTATTAAAAATAAAAGTCTAAATTATCTAAATTTTTTAAAAATACAATTTTTTTTACTAAAGATAGTCACTTATATTAATCATTTTCTATACTAAAAAATTTTTAACTTAAAGTTTTTCTTCATTACTAAAAATTTCTAGTAAATTTTCTTACTCATTTCTAAAATCAAATTTTACTTCCCTAGTATAACTTCATATATATAATCATTTTTTTGTTTTAAAATCAAATTCACTTGTAGTTCATTTGAGAACAAATAAAATTCCAGTTTTGAAAATATTTTTCATCCCCCCAAACTTAAATTTTTAACAGATTAAACAGTTTAGTATTAGATATATAAAAGCAGGAATGAAAATTTAAAAATAACATGCTAACAGAATTTTTAACATCCTAATTATACAAGTATAAAACTAAAGACAGGAGTAAAATTAATTTTTTATAAATTTTTTTATATTTTCATTTTAGTTTAACATGTAGAGATTCAATAGACTTCTAAACAGTGGGTATAAAAGCAAACAACACACTAACATGATAAAAGAAAAATACAAGGCAGCAGTTTCTGAATTTCAAGTTTAAGATCTAAGCTAGCAAAACTTTCTACTTTATAACAGATATGAAATTAAGTTAAGTTCTAAACTAACTAAATCACAATACTAAACACAAAACAACAGGTATTACCCTAAAATTTAAAAACGAAATGAAATACTATCTAACACAATAATCACAACGACAATAGAACATAAAAATTCAAAACACAACATAAATCATAGTCCAAAATAACACATAGATGCAAATGTAGCAAGCTCAGACCACATAGTTCACATCATATTACAATTATAAAATGATTCTTTCAGCTATACTCTTCATCCTTAGAATCACTGTTTCTGCAGGTTCATAATCAGGATATCAAAGATATGGAGGAAATTGCACTCGTGGTTCACCTCTAATCATGCTTTCCAAAGATGAGTGGAATTTCTCTTCATAATAACTCTTCCTTATATTATAACTATTGGTATGATCTGCAAAATGCTCTAAATTTTGTACCTTATTAGTGGTAAAATTGATATTTTCCATCATCTTTTACAATAACTCATCCTGAGTCTTAATATCACCTCTAGATGTAGAAGCATGAGAAGTAGATGGTCATGATGAAGATGCAGCAGACGTCTCTAATCCATAACTTCTAGAAAATCCTCCTCTCCAGCCAAAAATTGAATGCTCAGAATATGTCTTCACATTCACCTTCGTGATAGGCTTTAGAGATAACAAAACTTCCTCCAAACTATCATACTTCACTCCAGCCTGCTCGCATGATGAAAATATCAAGGAAGCAAATTTCATACCTGCAGTAGTAGCAGCAGCAGCTGAACTGATGATAGTGTGATAGATCAAAGCCCTTATGATGGGCTTTCCCTCCTTAATACAGTAATTCAAAGTCGCTCTTTCTCTGGTCACTTCTTTGAGATGACTGGTCGGAAGCAGATGCGCAGAAATGAAATAGTGTCAGGCCTTCGAAGGAGCACATAACTTTGAAGTTGGAAAATTTACTCTCCTCTCATTGGTTATCTTCCAAATTCCTCTCTCAATAGTCAAATATGAAATAATCTCTTCTAACTCCGCTTCACTAGGACTATAATTCGCATAAAAATATGAATTCTCTGGTGGTAAAAGGTAAAGCAAGTTGATTACCTCTTGAGTAAAAGGTACTAACTTCCCTCTAACCCTAATTCAATTGTCTTCAGCCTCAGGGAGATTTGCATAAAACTCCCTCACAACAAAATCATTGCGAAGGCAGAGAAACAACAGAACTGTTCCCACTTTCGGCGGACTATCAGGTCTTCTACCTCTCCACCTGGACTCTTGAAACATCGTTCCTGAATCAATTTTTGTGACTGTAGGGTGTCAGTATATCGATCTTTAGCTTTCGAACTGACAAACTTGCTCGAATCAAATGGGCTTTTTCCTCTACTCCTTTTTATTATTGGTGTCATTCTATAAATTTGATAATTTCCAAAAATAACTTTAAAAATCAAGTTTAAATCACTAAACTAAACTTCCAAAAGCACTAACTAAACTTCCAAAGCAATTTCCATAGATTTTTATTTACTTTTCATCATGAATAGTAAGTTTTTGAAATCTTCCAAATGTGCTTGAAATATATATGGTGAAAATCCAAATTTTTTTCATAGAAGTAAAGCTCTTACCTTAAGAAACTTGGATCTAGCAAATCTCAATCAATTCCACCAAGAAATCTTCAAATTGTACTTGCCCTAGACCTTAAAATTGCAATTTTGAGTTGGGGAATACAATAGAAGGTGTTAAAAATGGTATTTTCAGACGTAAAATTCACTTTTAATCGTTCACAAACCAGTTTTCGTGAACCGGTGCTTAAGCACGGGTAAGTGGCGCTTAGGCGCTTGCCTCTGGAGTTGGCTCGCGCTTAAGCACTAGTAAAATGCATTTTTAGCCTAAGTAAACCACCCCTAAATGGTCTCATAGCACTTAAATGATTATTTTTACTTCCTATAACTTCCTTCTCTCTCAAAATTCTCCATGATAATTAATTCAATTCAAGGCTAAAAATAACACAAATTTTCACAAAAATAAACTTATATTAATTGACAAACAAGTACAAAAATATTTAACACTTAGTTCTCTCTCCAAATAGTATTGGATGATAAAATCTTCCTAAGTACAAAACACTTAACACACATTTTACAATTAAACACAAGCATGATACAAACACTAAACACAAGACATAAACACTAACACACTTAAAAACATGACTCCAAACACATAATTCCTAGCACTTAACTTAATGTCACTCTTCATTAGAAAGAACGAATTATTGTCTTTCAGTAGTCTCTCCAGGAATATAGAGTTGATAAAATGGATGGTGGTGACGAGCTCTAATACTATCATCTTCGATCCACTTTTGCTTAAAGAACATCGACTAATCCGCTTTCTCTATATAACTGGCATGGTTGAATAGCATCTTAAGATGCCACCCAATATGTTCTAGATGAGCATACAATTTAAGCACTTTAGTCTCTAATACAGATATAGTATTCGCCATCTGGTTGATCTTCTCCGATATTCCTTCAATACTGAAGGCTAAGAAATTGTTATGTATCTCCTGTGTACTTTGACTAATGAACTTCATCTTCATAGCTTCTTCCTTCTTCTTCAAATCCATCTCCCATAAAGACATTTTCTCTAAATCTCTCTCTTTTTTAGACTTTTAGGGCTAAAAATAATCTGGGGTGAAATTCCTTCACAAACCCCTTCTATTTATAGGCTTAATTCCCCCTCATAACTTCTAGGCATGACTAGAAACTGCTAAGCCACATTTATTCCAACTAAATTGCAGTTATACTTTCTAGAAATTAAAATTTGCACATGTGATTAAACTATTGCACATAAGCACGGATCTAGCGCTTAAGCGCCAGTGCACATTTTTGCACCAGCAACTTAACATCCAAATTCTTATTCTAACATGTCTAGGTTACTAAATAAAGTCTGAAAATCATTATTAATACATAATAAATTCAAAAACACTACCCCAAATTTCTTAATCAGACTCAAAAGAACAATCAAAGCAAAAACACATTGATAATTATGAGTTGCCTCCCAAAAAGCGCTTGGTTTTACGTCGTCAGCCCGACGTAACCAGTGCTCATTTTGGTTGACCCAACAACATTTCATCATTATATTTATGTCGATCTCGTATATAATAAGGTTTCAGTCTATGTCCATTCACTTTAAAAATTTTCTCAGAATTAGGATCTTTAATATCTACAACTCCACAAGGATAAAATTTTATCACAATAAATGAGCCCATCCACCTAGACTTAAGTTTTCCTGGAAATATTCTTAACCTTGCATTATATAGCAAAACTTGTTGCTCTGGCTGAAAATTTTTAGTTAATATCTTTTGATTATGCCATATTTTCATCTTTTCTTTATAAATCTTAGCACTCTCATAAGATTCATTCCTTATCTCTTCAAGCACATTTAATTGTAACAATCTTCTCTCACCAGCATCTTTTAAATTATAATTGAACTCTTTAATAGCCCAATATGCTTTATGCTCAAGTTTGACTGGTAAGTGACAAGCTTTCTCAATATTACCCTATATGGGGACATTCCTATAGGAGTTCGATATTCAATCCTATAAACCCACAAAGCATAGTCAAGTTTGATTTATATGATATTTCTTTAATAATTTTTGTTGAATTCACAATTTTTTCCATAATTCTTTTAATTTGCCGATTAGATAATTTAGCCAAACCACTTGTCTGAGGATGATCAGCAGCAGCAATCCTATGATTTATATGATATTTCTTTAATAACTTCTCTATAATTGCATTTCTCAAATGACTTACCCCATCAGTAATGATAACTCTTGGCATCCCAAATCTACAAAATATGTTCGTTTTCAAAAATTTTGCAACACTTTGAGCATCACATCGAGGTAAAGCAACATCTTCTATCCATTTGGATACATAGTCCACTGCTAACAGAATATATAAATTTCTGAAAGATGGTATAAATGATCCCAAGAAATATAATCCCCAAACATCAAATATTTTAACTTTTAGTATATAATTGAGGGGCATCTCATTTTATCTAGAAATATTGCCTACTTTTTGACATCTATCACAAGTTTTGATATAATCATTAATATCTCTAAAAATTGTAGGCCAATAAAATCCAGATTATAGAATTTTGTATGTAGTTTTATCAATACCAAAATTTCCATCAAAATCAAAATTATGACATTTTTGGATAATTTCATAAGTTTCTTCTAATGGTACACATCTTCGAATGATCAGATCCTTTCTTGTTTATATAAATATGGGTCATCCCAAAAATAATTCTTAGCTTCAAAAATAAATTTCCTCATTTGTTGGTATGTCATTCCATAGGGTTTAAGATCACTAACAATATAGTTCACAATGTTGGCATACCACGGAATAAGCCAGTCATTTATAGTGAACAATTTTGCATCTGAAAAATGTTCATTAATTTCTTTTTCAAAACAGAGTGGTTTTTCTAATTCAAGTCTAGACAAATGATCAATAATTTGATTTTCAGTTCCCTTCTGATCTACTATTTAAAAATTAAATTCTTGTAAAATAAGAATTCATCTTATAAGTCCCGGTTTAGTATCCTTCTTTTTCATTAAGTACTATTGACCTCAATTTTGGTTGAGGTTTAGTTTTTCCTCTTTAATAGCCTAGGGTCTAGCCATAAGACTTTTCCTGTTGACTATTCCTAGAAAACTAGACATGGAACCCTCACCAGTAGAAATTCTACCCTCTTCTTTACTCAACATGAAGTTCCACATGTTGGTCTCAACCTCTAAGTACTTAGTAGGTGGGGTCACTATGGGGGAAACTCAAGATGAGTCGCCCTTAGGATTGTTGGACCTTAGGGTTGACCTCGGGTGTTGGTCTGGGGCTAAGGCACTCACTACACTAATCTGCACTCACAATCACTCACAACCCTGAACTCAAATCTCTAGCCTAGATCCCTTGATCTTTT
>NEWO01001867.1:38182-57416 GCA_003013225.1 Phalaenopsis aphrodite
CTTTACCTCAATATGATACTCGGAGTGTTTCAAAATTTGTAATTAAAAATATTTTTACAAGATATGGAATGCCTAGAGTAATCATTACTGATTGAGAATCTCATTTTAGAAATGTTACAATTGCAAGCTAGGTTGAAAATATAATATAATGCATAAAATTGCAACGACTTGTCATTTTCAGAAAAGTGGTTTAGCATAAGTATATAATCATGAAAATAAGAGAATTTTGAAAAAAAATGTGTCAATCTTAGTAAGATGGATTGGTCTGTTAGATTAGATACTACATTATGGGCATATTGGACAGCTTACAAGACACCTATAGGTATGTTCTCTTATAGATTAATTTTTTAGAAGACTTGTCGCTTGCCAGTAGAATTGGAAAGCTTATTTGGCTATTAAGGAATTCAATTTCAATTTGAAAGACATTGTTGAGAAAAGATTATTGCAATTGAATGAGTTTGAAGAAATTAGGAATGAATCTTACGATAATGTTACTATTTATAAAGAAAAAATGAAAGAATGACATGATCGGAAGATAATAAAAAAGAAATTTGAATCTGGATAAGAAATCTTATTATACAATACAAAATTGAAATTATTTCCTAGAAAACTGAAGTCTAGGTGGAAAGGGTCATTCAAAGTTGTAAAAGTCTATCCCTATGGAGTTTTTAATAATGAAGATCTGGAAGGATATTTAAGGTAAATGGGCACAGATTGAAAACATATTTTGATGGTCAAAGGCCAATTTTTAAAGAAACTATAATGTTGGGTCACCCAGATTAAAGACTGGGAATGTTGGGCTGACAACATTAAATCAAACGTTTTGTCGGAGGCAACCTATACTTATAATTATTTATTTTGATTTTTGAGTATTTGTTTGGATTATTTTACATATATTTATATTTGTGTTTTCATAAAGTCCTTATATTTAAGAAAACAATTTAAAAAACATCTTTATTTACCTAATTTTATGGAAGAGGTGAGAATTTTTTATTGAAATCGAAAATGTGAATTTTTGGACTGAATTTCAGAGAGCTGGAGCATGATGCGCCAGAATCGGCGCATGATGCGCCGCAGTGACAAAAATGACTTAAAATATTTCAAAAGGTGGTTTTTGGTTGTTTTTGGCGGGTTCTTCTCCTTATAACTCCCAAAAACAGATTCCAAAGTCCATTTTCGAGAGGAAAACGAGAGAAGAGCTATTAGATTTCAATTCCAATGGCATCCCACTCTAAAAAATATGCTAGATTTGAGATTTTCAACCAGAGAAAGTTTGTCAATTTCGATGCGCAGAAGTGGCATGATCGTGTTCTAGAAAAGAAAAGCTAATCAAAGAAAGAGGGTTTGTGAATCAAGGATTCAATACACCGAATGCTTGAGTTGAAGAGATTTTTGCGCAGAGGCGATGGGAAGTGCTTTGTTACACTACTGTCGTCGTAGTCGTCCCTATAGTGAAAGAGTTTTACACAAAACTACATGGACTCAACCAAGGAATTGTCTATGTGCGAGGCGGAATTGTGCAATAAACTCCTTCAAGAATTAATTAGATGTATATGATTGAAAATGTGTCTATCTACCATTACACAAATTTTACCCATACAAGAGATAACATGAATGAACTCTATCGGTACCTTACGGATGAAGATGTGAATTCAGAGGTCAGAGATGATGAGAATGTAAGTTTTTCTTCATCGTCGTTAAATCCAGTTTCTAAGGCATAACACTTCTTTATTACATCAAAATTACTGCATAATATGAAAATCAGTAAGGTAACTAAGGAGAGATCTATTTTAAATTAATGTATTCAAATCGAAAAATCTATTGATATTGAAGCAATCATTGGGAAATCGTTTTGGGTTTGATTTTGAATGGGCCTGCAACCGGACTTGGACATCCATCCACTATTTTCCTACTATGTAGTCAATCGCAAGTACCTTACAAGAGTTTAGAAAAAGTGTTTCTGCCTTATAAGCTGATGGATCCAGAATTCTATTGCAATTTTATGGAATGGGAGATCAAAAATATATGAATGTACTGATGGATGAGGGATCCTAAAATTCATCATTTATTCAGCCTTACATTAGTTCTAATTCACTTTTAAAAAGGGTCGAGAAATTAGAAAAAGGGGTGCAGAATCTTATCTATGCAATTGAGAATATTTCTGAATTGTTGGATCACTTGGATTGGAGACTTAAAGAACATTTTGAGCATATTGGTCGTATCGAAGATAGTCTGGAATGTTTGTTCAAGAAACATGCTTGGATTAGGGAGGATTCGACTGTTGAGTTTCTTCATCGACCCTTCTATAACTTGTATGTGCACTACCAATCTATGGGAGATATCGAGGAGGATGAGAGTGAAGAAGTTGTTTGAACTTAATCTATGCACGGAACGTTTTATTTAGTATTGCTTATTTTAGTCGTTTGATGTGTTGAATTACATTTACTTTTATCGTTAAACTATATCGATGTTTGTGCTTATATTTCAGTATTAGGATGTTTTGGTTTGCTTTAAACATTGAAATATATGTTTGTTGACTTGATAAATGTTAGTTTGTAATAGCACAAATTTTATATATAAAAATGAGTTTTGTGTTGTTTATGAAAGATGGAAGTTAAAGTAATATTTAATTATGCTTATAAGGGTTCATTTGAGTTAATTAGAGGTAGACGTAAAGTGTTACATAACAGATTTTCACAGAAACGAAATCTGGAAAAATTAAGGGGTTCGCATATGATGCGCGAGATTCATGCATGATGCGTCGGATTACAGAGAGTTGGCACATGATGTGCCAGATTTGACGCATGAAGCGTCAAATTCTTGAAAACACAAAATTACGTAAAAAACTGCAAAATCGTAGAGTAAAACTCCATTTTACTGCTTGGGTCGTCTCATACCTCTATACCTTGACCTAGGTCTTCACATTGGGCGCGATAGAGAAGATTTCGGAGGCTAAAAATCATAAATTTCATCTTCTCTTGGTAAGATCTTTACTTTAACTTAAAAATTTTTTATTTTCATCATGGATTTTTCCTACATGATGGAAAATCCAAAAAATGGGATTTTTGATGAAAAAACTAGAAGAAAGCTCATGGTGAAAAGTTTCTTACCAAATAATCGTACTTGGGTAGTTAGGTCTTTGATTTTGTAATTTATTTGAAATTTATTTTGATTTTAGTAGAATTTTAAATGACTGCATGAGTAAAGAGATGAAGGACATGATTTTGATGCAAGAAGATTTGTTAATTTGAAGGCCCAACACAGTTATAACACAAATCGAATCGAGAAGATTGATCCAGGAACGGGCATTTGCTAACCTGGGTGGCGAGGTCAAAAGATTAATTCTTGCCAGAAATTGGGAATGGTTTTTCCACTTCACTGCAGTATTGATTGTGCCAATGATTCGGGAAATTTATGTCAACTTGAGATTCACTAATGACGAGCACATTCTCGTGAGAGGTAAGGAAGTTGAATTTACTGCCAAAAGGATCAATGCTTTTTATGGGCTGAGGAATATATTTTTTGATGAATATGTTGCATTTGTAATGACTAATTCATCACTGGAAGAAGTGATTTCCTTCCTGACTGATGGAAAAGGAGAATGGAGGACTAAAAATAAATTAACTTCTCCGCTTCCATGTTGACTAGTCAGTCAAATGTATGACACCACTTCATTTATTTTAAATTACTACCAAATAATCATCTTGTTGATGTAACGAAGGATACAGTTGTATTGAACTATTGCATTCAGAACATGAAAGCAATAGATGTTGGTGCTCTTATAGTTCATCATGCACGGAGCATAGCTAAGAGCTCTACAGCTAGTGGTTTGAGTTACCCTGCCCTGATTTTCACTCTTTATGAACAATTAGGAGTAGAATCCCATAGAAATGAAGAAATATTATAACCACAAAATCCTACTGGGAAGCATATGATTTAGAGAGTTGAATTATTTGTTGAATCTAGGGGTGGAAGAAGCGAGAGTCCCTCTACATCAGCTGTCGGGGCATCTACTTCTCGCCCTACTTCATTAGAAAATATTATGGACCAACTCATGATTCAACAATTAGATATAGTGAATATTTAAAATCAGATTAGAGAGATTGGAACAAGAAATTGTTATAATGATGAGTATCAGCAGAGGAATGTTCAGCATTATATAGCTTTTGAGGATGTTATGGTAAGGTATTTTAGGGGTGAATATAATGTGGAATTTCCTACTTGCCCGAGCTGTACTCCATATGCTCCTATTCATGATGAAGAAGAATAAGAAAATGATGACGAGGAAGGTGAAGAAGATTGATATTTTTTGTAGTTAGTTTATTCGTTTTTTTAGTTGTTTGTTTGTGTTGTTTGGATTTTATTTGGTTGGCATTTGAAACTGTAGTAGTAAAAACTTTTATTTTTATTTTAAGGACTTAAGATTGTAATAGTAACAATAGATTTTTACTTTTTCTGTATTCTTAGTATTTTCAGTTTCTGTTCTTAAATCTCAACAAATTTTTTAGAATATATTATGTATCATTTAATGCTTTAAAGACTATGAATTTTTAAAGTTTGTATCTGCAGTATGCTAGAACCTAGTTTCATAGTCAGAAGTCCTCTACAGGTTAGTTTTTATTTTCATGCATTTACTGCTTTTTTTCACCAACTTAATTTTGTACTAAAGTATTTTTAAAATACTTAAAAACTTAAATTTTGGGGGAAGAAAGAAATTTCTTTCAAAAAGAAGTAAACTAAATTTTATTTGTCCTTAAGTAACAATATTTTTTAAATTAATTTAACATGACTTGGGATATTAAGATTAAACTTTAAATGACTATACTTATGTTTATGAATATTATGGTAAATTTAGGTAAAATTTTTTAATAATGAATGTCAATTCTAAAGTTAAAGATATTTGATATGATAAAATAAGACTAAGTTTTTCTATTTAAAGTAAAGGAAATTATAGCTTTAAAGTATTAAAAATTTTAGAGATCCATATAAGAAGAAAAGAATGAGACTTTATAAAAATCATAAACTAATATGAATTTATAAAGTGAAAAAAGGTAAGGAGTTTTAGCTTTAAGAAGAGGATAGTGAAGTTCAAAACTATTAAAGGCTATCCAAATATAGTAATCTTCACTTGAAAAAGGAAAAGAAAAGAAAGGATTGAAAAGTTCCTAAAAGAAAAAAAGAGAAAAAGAAAAGAAAAGAAAAATAAGTGAGGAGAAGCTAAAAGAAATGTCAAATCAAAAAATTGGCTTCACTTGAATCAACTTAAGGAAAAAGTTTTATTACATTTTCTAAACTTATATTGAATTATTAGTAGCATTATTAGTAAAGTTTTCCTGAAAATTTTTTCATATGAAAATGTCATTGATATGACAAATTGCAATTCTTCTTGATATAAATAGAGATTCAGAAATCTTAAAATTGTCTACTAAGTACTCTTAAAATTGGAATTTGAATCTGAGTTATTAAAGGTTTTTCTTAAATTTTACTATTTTATTTATTGAACTTAAGTATGGAAGTTATAAGTCTCTATACTAAATCAAATGCTTTTATATAGTAAAAGTGTCACTTGAGAATAAGTAACATTTAAGTTTGAGGAATTTTGATACACCAAAATAATACGTTGTTTTAAGTATATATTTTATGCCTATTTTTTGTGATATTGCACTTTAAAGAAGGGTAGTTTCATATTTTTGTTGCAGGTATATTAATTTTAGGCATTTGGAGCAAAAATAGCAAAAAGGACGAAATTTGTAGCCAAAATAACGAAGTTTGGAATTATGGTGCATGATACGCCAAAACCCACTAGTTTTGAAATTTGGCTCATGATGTGAATTCGGCTACCACTTATAGCGAATTCGGCTACCACTTATAAGTGGTAGAAAATGTAAAATTAATATACCTTTGGCGCACTAAGCACCAGAATTCTGGTAGCCGAATTCGCTATAAGTGGTAGTTGCATTCAACTACCACTTATAGCCGAATTCGGCTACCACTTATAAGTGGTAGAAAATATAAAATTAATATACCTTTGGCGCATCATGCGCTAAAATTTTGGTAGCCTAATTTGCTATAAGTGGTAGCCGAATTTGCTATAAGTGGTAGCCGAATTCGCTATATCTAGTATATATTTTATGCTTATTTTAGCCTAATCAGTATCAGATGCGCCAAAACCCAAAACAATAGAGTCTTCAGCAAATTGGCACTAGATGTGTCATTTGACAGAGAGTTGGCGCATGATGCACCAGATTTGGCGTCAGATACTCCGAAGATGACCTTTTGTGGATTAAGGCGATTTGAGATGAATTTTGCATGAATTTTCAAAGAGACACTTGTTCTAAACACCTTTTGGAGTAATTTAATTCATATAGACACTTTGGAAGGTTCTTTTATGAAGGTATATGTCTCTTGGATCAATTGACATGTATTTTGAGTTAAAAAGAGTTGACTTTTGGACAAATTAGAGAAAAGTCTAGGGCATGAAGAAGAGAAGAAGAGAGTAGTCTTGGGGCGTGAGGTGTGTGGCGTGAAGAAGGAGAGTTAGAGAGAGAGAAAGTCAATGACTTGGAGATTTTCTTCAATGATTGTAAGAGGAGGGAAAGTGAGAGATTTCTTCTTCATTACACTTCTAAGAGAGAATTGAGAGTGCTTGTAAGGAGAGAAAGTCTTAAAGAGAACATCCAGGAGTTTTTTTAGGAAGGATTGTGATATAAGTTGTGTCTTTTATTTCTTTTATTTTGTAAACTTGTTTTTATATATGAAATATGTGTTTTGTTGTATCCTTCTCATGAATTTTGAGTAGTCTTCTTTATCCTTCTCCCTACTTTAAAGATATGGTTTTGTGAAGAATTGATTTTATTTTATATGGTTTTAAATGTCAATAATTTGTGATGATTTGAACTCCAACCTTCACTTTTTGATCTGGCCAATTGAAATGTTAAAATGTGTTGAGAAACATATGTTCCGAAAGGGCTATGATTTCTACAAAATGGTGAGAATCTCATTTGATTTCATTAGAGAGTATTTCATCCATGGAATTGGGTGCAAATAAATACGAAAATATACTTTGTTGGATACAAAATTGAAAATTTTAAGGTGACAAATTAAAATCCCCAATTTGGTCCAATTGATTGGAAACTAATGCGAGATTGTTAGCCCTTAGGGGAGGGAGTTGTGGGAGCTCTAGAGTGGCAGTCAATATCTTCCCAGACTAACCACGGAATTAGAAACCAAACTCTGGATTAGTCAATGTTCTTTATGCACTCGGGATAGAGTAAATAATATGATTACTCCTATTTGGCATAAAACAATTTATATATTTTTTTCAAATGATTTTAATTTCTTCACAAACCATATACTCATTGTAAAGAGGAAACAGACTTTCTTAAATTTGAACTTTCTGTCACAACTTCTTAGTTTTAATTTTCATAATTTTACTTTTCAAAAGTTTGGCATTTAGTTTAGTTAACTTTGTCTTTCAACTGCATTTTAATTAGCATTCACTTGATACTTAATATTCAAACTTTTCACTTTACTTTTTGTATTTTTAAAATAGTACTTTACATTATACTCTTAGGAACTTATGTACAGGCATTTCCAATTTCTCTGTGGGATCGATATCTAGGACTCCATTAGAGCCCTTTATTACTTGAGCGATATGTATACTTGCATTATTTTTAAAGGGAACTTGGAAGTTTAAAGATTATTAAAAGATTTTGTTGAGATTAATTTCCATATTTATTGTTGTATCTGTCGCGTGTATTTTGTAATATTGAAAAATATTTGCAAAACTAACACACTAAATCCACCGGCATCAAGGAGCCCTGCTCATTTTCAGCATCTAAATTGTCCCCAGATAACTCCTTGAAATTAAAAAATAGGGTCACAAACTCTTGAAGGTCGGAATATTTGAGATTGATCTAACCCGATCGAACAATTTATCCATCACCGTCTGGCTTCTAATACGAAGTTATTTTCTAAGGAGCTTCTCTTGCCTAGGGTGGGATGGAAGCGATCAAAAGAACTCATCCTCAATCCTCATAGATGGCATTCGATATTTCAATTTACGGTTCTCTTTAGCAAGAAGTGAGAATAATTTTAAAGCCGAAGAAATCTTGTCTACCACTACGACAAGCTTTTTCTCAATTGCATCAGTCGCATGTCTACCTCCTTGGCCAACCTGGCTAAAAACTTGACTCATTATGTAACTACAACACAGTTAGTTTCTTTAAACTTCAAGGTCTACCAATTGAAAATGAGAGACCTCCCATGCTTGCAAGTGGTATCGGTCAACCATCTTGAATAACTTGTACCACTCAAACTGCCATAGAGACTTCATGAAAGTCGGTAACAAGATAGCCTCCGAGTGCACTGAAAGGTAAGTTTTGGCATAAGGAGAGCCAGAGCACCAGTCGATCAACCAATTGATAGTAGTGAAACAACCATCAGAGGAATTTTGAATTTTCTCTTGAAATTTTGAGAAGGAAAAGCCCCTCCTTTCCATGAGTGGCAAAGGAACCGGGGTAGCGGAGTCAGTGGCTGGTTCTTTACCCTGGCGATGCCAAGTCTCAGAGCACCTCAACCTCCTCAGGAACCATCGATCAGCCCAAGGTCAATCAGACAATCCCTTAGCTCAAGGTCACCTCCTTGGTCAAGACCTTATAAATCATAAACAAGATAGCATAAATGTTAGGAAAGAATTCCTTACATTTCATATTGATTTTTCCAATCACCGTTTGATAAACTTTTCTCCTATCACTATCACTCTTCACTGGTCCCCGTCCACCCTTGCCTTAGCCTTCACCCTTCCCTTGACCAACCAAGCAGCCAATTCTTTCGATCGAAGGGCCTCCGTAGAATCCGAGAAAGCCCACAACTCTACCGTCTTCTGACCAAATACTTCTAGGAATAGAAATCGCCCTATGGTTGTTGGATTAGTATACTAAGGAATTGAAATCAATTGTCCTTTGATATTGACCCCTCGACTTGAGCAAAGTTTGTACCCTTCCTCTTCTGAAAAGATTCGTCGAACGGAACTGACCTAATTTCCCAACCCTCGGTGAAAGAGGTAATGAAAAATTCACACTTCCAATCTCTAGATTGGTGTTCTAGACCAACAAATTGGAATCTTTTGGTTGGCTCAAATTGAACATATCCATCCAATTTCACCCGAAATGAGAACATAAGGCTAAATACATTGATGGACCATGAAATGCTTTTTCATCGAGAAAAGACGATATAATTCATAATCACTGCCATCGAATTCAGTTTGACCTACACAGGAATGACCCCATATCGGTTGAAAATCAATCAAAATTTATGACACATTGGCAGGAACAACCTGTATCAGAAGTGGTCTCGATACATCACCAAATCATCACCATATCAATCTATTTTCCTTTTATCTAGATGGTCAGCCTGCATCTTAATGATAGGATAAAAAATAAATGTTTTTCAATAATGGCAAAGTTTAATGATTACAAAACAAAACATTTAGGAGTGATCATCAGAGCGAAAGTCTAAGGGGTCCTCTTCGGATCCATATGAAAGATAGGATTAAGTAATAACAAGCTAAAGATGAGGAAAATTTAAGAGCCTCAAATTAAAAGTCAAAAGGTGTGCCCCTAAGTCCCCCAATATCTGTTTATAGAAATTCTACAGAAAATAAAGCAACGCTTGCAAGAACCGAGGCAGTTATCTTGTCAAGCATAGTATCTAGATTAATAAAAAAAAGATAATAAATAAACATTTTATATATCTTGAGAACAAGTTACATAAAGACTCAGTCTAACAAGAAACACTTCACTAGTTGATCTTCAACCGTCTCTGTTAAAACTAAACCCCTCCTAAAAAAAGTATGGCCACCAAACTTAAATTTTTTTACTCAGTCGGCCTCATAACTAACCTTCATGAAAAATGCGGTCTCTTAAAGCCCAACAACCTCATGTTGAATAACAGTCATCTACCTACGCATCTCCTTCCAAATAGTTGATCTCGGCACTGATGGGCTATAACCACCTTCAGCTCAGCCAGATGGCGAACAAAGTCCTAGAGAGATGGTACCTACTCCAAAGTGTGTCAGGTTCAGCAAGATGATTGAACACTTCCCTCCAGCTACCGATTGAACTCTCGAGACCAAAACTGAGTGAAAGAACAGGTCACCAACGTTTTCCAATAATTTTTCCAAGATGGGATCTGCATCTATTGAAGGAGCTTTCATCAGCATGCTTTTAAGAAAATAAAAAGAAAATAAAACAATGGGTAGGGAAAAGAGAAGAGGGAACAATTTACATTGGATCAAATTCACTTCAGCCCATGTCCTTTCGCCCGTATCTCAGGACAAAAGATCGTCTATCAACCCCATCTCGTTGGGCATGCAATTCTTAATGCCAGCTCGTTGAATATCGAACATGAGCAGGATACTCACTACTGACGGGTGAAAAAAAAGTCCTCTTCGGCCTACCATGAACTGAATCACAAGACTCTTCCACCCTTCCTTCAATTTTGAACTTTTGGCTAGTTTCTTCCTTGATGGTTTACCCTCGGAACGACAAACATCCTAGCCTTATCAGTGAATTTCAACATAGAGTCAGATTCCTTCTTCGTAACGAAGATATAAACAATGAGCCAAAATCAAGGAGAGGAATAAATTTCGGCTGATTGAGTGGCCCCTAGCATTCCCTATAAAATGACACAAAAACACAACGAGTTTATTTATAATGTCGATCAATGAATATTGATATAAGATTCATTTTGCCTTCATTTGCCTCTTTGTTTAAAAAAAAAAGAGAGGTTATAATAAAATTTTCTTTATCATAGGTGCAGTTTTCACTATCAAGGAGTAAAAAAAATTTGGAACATAATATGTACATCAAAAAATACCATCACACATCACAAAGACATCCATAGATGGTAAGGAGGGTGAAGCGGCCTCACAGACCCTACCATAGACAACCCAAGAGTAACTGCCCAACCGAACAGATATTTATATTATAAGAGCGGAACGCCTCAAATGGAAGGGGAAGAGCACCTACGAAGGATCCAGCTGATCAAATCCATTAGGACAATATCACCACCAGCCAACTCAAACAGAATGAGAAAGAGCTATGGTTCCCAATGCCCAGGGGGTGAAGATCAGACTCTCCGGCAAATAGCCAGTAGGCCTGGCGACCATTTAGCCGCACAGCCTCTCAGCTCCATAGTCTTCAGACCAAAAGGCCAGTCAATCATATTTTGAAACCCCATAGACTGAAGTCACTTATGGACTAAATAGACCCTATCATACTTGCACACCATAGGGGTACAATATGTAATTTTATTAAGACTCCTTCCTATAAGTAGGAGTCCATTTCATAAATAGAGGTTGTGCAATTTTACTGTTCAAAACTGTGATATTACTCACTCTCTCTCCCCCTCTTTCAATCTCAGGCGCTCTATTTTTTAGGGGTGTCTCCCAGACAGATTCAGATTCCATAGTTTGTAAACTTCCGTCCACGCTTACTTCAACTCTTTTTTTCTTTCTATAAAGGTCTTTAATCTTAATATTGCCTAATCATCTAATCAATGTGACTTTTACCCTCCTCAACGTATGACTAAATCAAGACTTATTTTTTATCATATGCATAGGATGCTTTCATCTACCATATGCCTAAATTTATTACATTTATTTTAGCATTATAATATCTTTTACACCCGGCTATTTCTGGTTTATTGTCAAATGGTATACTCATATATTCCAATTAATTCAATAGCAAGTTGATTAGATTTATCTTTTAAATCTTCATAATATTCTCTCATCATATAATGCTTCTAAAATATTATTTAATTTCATACACTCATTAATGATTTCATCCATTCTATTTTCATATGCATCATCATGTTCACGTATAATAAATTAATATATTCTCTTTAAGATAAGGCAGGAAAACCTTCATAAAACCAACCAAGCATTGTAGGAAATGATGATAAAATGCATATATACCTTAACTGAATAAAAACCAGAGAACTTTGGGAAGAGAACTGAAATAGATGTGCAGAGTGTAAGCTCTTATTCATGATAAAAGCAAGAAAGCAAAAAATTTCGCTTCCTTTCAATCTTCCCTTTAAGCAGAAATCAGAATGCAGATAAAAAAGCGTAGTCATTCTGATCTTTCCACATATAAAAAAGGGGCATTTACAGGCAATACCACCGAATTCCAATGCATTAACATGTCTAACACCTAAACTTTGCTTTTGACATATATACTTCATACTCATCAAAAGAACCACCATTTTAACTTTTTATAACGTTAAATACGCTTTCCATGCATAGGTAAAATGGTATGTATGTAAAATTGAAATTTAGTTGTTAGATATGTACATACATACGAATTGAGTGATATGAATGTAGATCTCCCAAAGAAAAAACAAAAACTCCATGTCACAATATAGAAAGAGAAAAAAAAAATCATGATGAGATAGATTTATATTTTTTTCAGAAGACTACGGACATAATATAATAATTAAACAAAAATATGCTCAAAAGAGAAACTAAAATTTCCTAATGATGCCTTCATCATCAATGCCACTTCTCATGTTTCTTCTATATAACATGACCGTATTTTATGTTCATAAAAGGCAGATGATGAGCACATTATTGCCCAGGAATGTTTGATGGTTACTAGAATGCTATGGGATGAAGCAGCAGAAGTGCTACAAAGATCTACCGATGCTCAGTAGAAATTCAGTATTAAAACATTTATTATAGCTTTTCTGACTTGGAAAAGCATAAATTCAAACTCTGTGATGCAAAAAGCAAGGCACACATTGGGTGAACGCAAAAGAAAATGCACACAACCTTTACTTTGGAGAAACCTTTGGCCTTTCACAAAAGAGATTTCTTTTTATGGTGATAAAGAGCCGCATTTGCCTAATTGAAGAATTCCACTTTATCCTTAGCATTAGCCTGTTTCACAAAATAGTCGCCAACAAAATAGTTGGGATTCAATAGAGTTCCCTCTAGGTTGCGAGAAATTTTTCCATGAGCGCGGACACAGCTCTGCTTGCGGACTCCAGTAATATGACGTCACGTGTGTTATACCGGGCCCACCCCATAAAATTTTAAGAAAATGATTTTTTTTACACCTGTCCCGGCCCAGATCATTTCTAAGTGGAACCGAGGAGGTTATTGGAGCGGTTCACCATGCGGTATTATTTGGAGGTTATTGGGCGGTTATTGCGACGTTATTGAAGCAGTTATTGGAATTGTTCTCCGAGGGTTATTGAAGTGTTATTTAAGGGTTATTGTGGCATTATTGGGTACTTATTGGAGTTGTTCGGCGAATGTTATTGAAGTGAAACTATGAGGGTTATTGGAGCGGTTCACCGTGCGGTGTTATTGGGGGGTTATTGCAACTTTATTGGGGACTTATTGGAGTTGTTCTGTAGGGGTTCACCACGCGGTGTTATTGGGGGTAATTGCGGCGTTATTAGATTTAATACCCCAATAACACCAAAATAATACCCTAATAACCCCGAAGTAACACCGAAATTGATAGATTTGAACTGAATCATCAACTTCAAGAATATGTTATGCTATTTGAACATACTTAAACGATACTTCTTAGAAATTATTGATAAAATTACAAAACATATAATGTCGCAATAACAATTCAATAACACTTCGATAACCCCCGCAAAACAATTCCAATAACCGCTTCAATAATGCCGCAATAACCCCCAATAACACTGCGTCATGAACCGCTCTAATAGCCTCCGCGGTTCCATTCGTTAATCTCATTTATGTTGAAACCCATTTTTTTGGCTTAAGCTTAGCCGGACTTCACTTGAGCTTAATTTTCAACGAAAGTCTGATATTTTGTTATCTTTTCCAAAGTCATTGTAAAGCTCAAATGTCTCATTTGAAAGTTGCATGAAATTTATTATCACTAATAAATACTATGCACATCAATTTGATGATCGATTGGAATAACTCTTGCGTGAATTTCTTCATTCAAATTTTCATGTAAGATGATTATTGTCGAAAACTCTAAAAATTATCCTTTTTCTTTCATAGTTAAATCCAGTGATTCAAATTACACTCTATAAGTTGCATGACCTTCATGTTCAAATATGAAAATCATGCAAAACAGTTTGGTGGTCATTGGACACCATTTTAAGTTAAATTGTGCACTCAGGCATCCATCATGAGAAATGATCCCACATAAAAAACTTTTAACGAGTCATCTTTTTGAAAATGGACTTCACAATTTTGTCAATATTATCAAAATCTTTCAAATGAAACCCTCTTCACTTGATCCCAACACTGTTTGGATATCTTCTGAGCAAACGATAATTTCGAGAGAGAAAACAATAATTTTAATGATTAAACAATAATTTTAATGATTAGACGATAATTTGATAATAACTCATTCAAAAAAAACTTCACGTTAAGTTCAAAAAAACTCCAAACTTCAACAAAATCGATTTTAAGCTAAAACATACACAATTTGGATAAATAAAATTCAATAAAAATTTTTGGTCAAAATTCATCATTTTCTCTCTTCTAGGTGGGGCCCACTCTAACCAGTCACGTCTTTTTATCGAACTTGAATTAGCTAAAATTATTTGGACAATTGAATTTATTTTCAGCAAATGGGTCAAGGTCAATTTTTTTTTTGCCACAACCACCCATAACCACCTTCAAACTTCAAATGACCATATCTTGGGACTTCAATTTTTAAACAGTTTGGTCCGATAGAATTTGTTTTTTTTGTACTCTTCAAAACAATATATGATTTTGAATTTTTTTTTATATTTTCCTTGCCAAATTTACAGAAAATTCTATATCCTTGGCCTAAATTATTAAAATGTCACTCAATCTTGGCCTTTCATTTGTTCTCTCATCCAATTAACCTCCATGCACCACCTGTCAATCATAATGCTTAAATATGTTTGGTATAAGACCTTGTATCCTAAATTCCTATCTTTCCCTCCATTTTATTTCAATACTAACCTCGCATTTTAAAATCCAACCACCACTCTTCATCCTAGCCATCCCTCCCCTCTATAACCATCACTCACTCAATTTCTTTCTCTGTCATCTCCATAAACCGAACCGAAAACCTCTCACTCCCTGATTCTAATTCCAAAAACTCCCTCACTCCATCTCATTCTCGTTCACCTCCCCTCTCAATTCTACAGAAAAAAGTCTCATTTCCCCCCACCAAAACTGAGAAACCCAAGCACATGAAACCAAGAACTTCTTACTATCCATCTATTTTCAAGGCTAAAAGAAGGGAAATTCACGGAGGAAAAAAAGGAAGACTAGAAATATCCAGCAAAACCAAAGGTATAATTTATCTTTCTCCATGTAAAGTTAAGACAATTCACCACTCCATGTCTTCATGTAATTTCAAAATTTGCCATTCCTTTTCCAAATTAAAGTATGTTCTTCATTCAAATCAAAAGGTTTTGGATTGAATTTTTATTATATTTTTTAAAGTGATGTTAATTCATCAAATTCACCATGTTTTATGTTTATAAATTAGGGCTTTTGATGTAATTGTAATCCAAATGCTTTTGTGGCACCACTTCATCAAATTAGCATGTTTACAAGTTTAATTCATCAAAAAGGGAGATTTCTTTCCATCAAACCATAGGGCTTTTAAAGTATTTGTGTGGTAACATGTTAATTAGGTATTTTTATCCAAAATTTATCATGACTCCAAGCATGTTTAGTTAAAACCACGAACCTATGTATATGTTTTATGTTGTAACCTTTAAATTGGCTTTTGTTCATTTGCTCTATGTTCAATATTACATGTTTTATGAAATTTCCATTTGTGTTTCTTGTATAATTGTATTAAAATGTGCCAATGCAATGTTATTTTATGTAATTTTCATGGTTACCCCTTTCTCTTGCCAAAACCGTGAGCCTCCATCGTGTTTTCCTCCTTGGCCGAAAGTTCCAATGGTCTAATTACTTTCCTAATACCTTTTAATTCCCCCAAAATGAAACTTTAATCCTATGAATAACCTTTAATCCACTTAATTATTGCATAATTAAAACTAATAGCTTCTAATTAACTTTGGTCAAAACCTATATAACCTAATTTTCATCACTTCTAATTGAGTTGAACATTTTTAACTACCTTTTAATTATTCTTAACCAAAAGTTATCATGCATTAAGCATCTCCTAATCACTCCTAATTGACCTAGCTGAAACCATAAAATTTAATTAATTCATTAAAGAGCTCATTAACTAGCTTAAACTTTAATGAACTCATTAAACAATTCATTAATGATTTAATTAACCAAATAATGAATTAATCAATTAATTAAAATCCATTTTACCCATTAATAATTTAAGTAACAAACTAATAACCTAATTATATAACTAAACAAAGTAATGAATAATTTAATTCAGCCATGAAATAAGTAAATCATTAACAATTAAATTGAATAGTTAAATAAATTGATTCAAACATTAATAATAAATAACTTTAATTAAATAATTAAGTAAATTTTTAATTGAATAAATAAATAAATAACTTCAATTAATCATTTAAAATTTTTAATTAAACTAATTAATAAATAACTCATAAACTAATTATACATATAAGATTAATCAGTTTGAAGTAAATCCTACCCAAAACTATAAGATTTTTTAAGGGAACTAGAGGAATATATTTGCATGTATATGTTTATGTGTGTGAATTTAAAATATATGTGCTAGTTTAAGTCAATTCATGTAATTAACATATATGTATAATTATATATGTAATCTTATATGTATAACTTCATGTATATGATAAATGTGAAAATTTGACTTAGTGTAAACCCTATGGATATTTCATGCAGGAGTTCTATGTGTTAGGTTAGCATAATACTTTTCATTAAATGTGATGTAATTGCATTTGTAAGAGAAAAAGAATAGTGAAAAACCTGTGATGAATTGCACAGAGTGCCTGTCATATATTTTGCATGATTTTAATGGTGATTGCATGTTGAATGCTTGCTTTAATGATGCATTTTTCTTTTATTAAGCATGTTAGAATTTAATGAGTACTAGCTATGGATAATTTTGAGAACTTAGAAATTTTGGATGAGATAAGTATATGAGAAGGGAAAATTTCCCAGAAGGAGGAGAGCTAAAAAATTACTCCAAAAATCTTTTAAGAGAAAATATTTTCCTTAAAATAAATAAGTAAATTAAAAATGCTCAAAATGAACTATTTTCAAAATATACATAGCTTCATTGAATAAAAATCTTTTCTATAAAAATTAAATGTGCACTAAAGTATAATTTTCTTATAACTTTAATAAATTCATGAACTATCGTTTATTTGAATTAAATGAACTCGAAGCTTTAGTTTTAAACAATATAAAAGTTCAAGGTGATCTTTTCAAATATTTAAATGTTATAAAGGGAAATTCATTCTAAGAATTAAAAAGAAAATCTTTTCCTTCAATTTTTTTTAATATTTTTCAAACTAAAGGAACCTTTTTTACCATAAAGATGAAATTTAGATAAAACTATTTTAAATTAAATCTCTAAGTTATTTTCAAAAAATTCAAAAGATATGTCCTAAGAACTTTGAGATTTACCTTAAAGAAGTCTTCTTAAATATTTCTTCTTAAGTCTCTTCAAGAGATATTTTCTTTAATGATTAAGAGTTTAAGTTCAATTTCAAATCTAGTTTTAAGAACTTCATTCAAACCAATTTTAAAGAAAGTCTAAAATTCTTGAGCTTTAGGAATAAAATATAGAAGCTTGTCAAACTCTCTTTTAACGGCTTAGTTAAGGTGAGGCTGATATGTTCACCAGAATAAGTGAATGCATGAATGAATATATTTTTTTCCAGAAACATATAAGTTCAGAGCATTAAACTTTTGAGAACATAAGCATTTGGTCAACTTAAATTTGGCGAGTTCATATATAAGATCAATTTGTCTCATATATTTTTGAAGTGATAAAGATATTTTCAGAAAACCCAATTTTTGTTTGAAAAATATATTTTTATTATCTTATGAGAATACAAAGAAATCTTATTATAAAGATTATAAATTAAGATAAATAATACTATTTATTATGAATATAATGTATCAAACATAATCAAGAATAAAAACATATTGATTGATCAGTTGACTAAAATTATATTTATAATAGAAAAACAACCAAAAACACCTATAAAACATGGATTTGTCATCAAAATGGGCAATCTTAGAAGAAAACAAGCCACTTCATAATTATCAACCCCCTTAAACATTTAAAAGTGACCAACTCTAATTTTCTTTACCACATCTTAGGATAACTTCAAACTATAAACCCTAGGATAGCTTGTAGATGATAATTTAGGACCGCACACACCATATATTAGTCTAGTCTAGAAGCTTTAGGATAGTTTACTAGGTACCCAATAGATAGACTTAAGGACTAAAACCTATAAAATATTTTGACCTAAGTAGCTCGTGTTGTGGTTAAAGATACTCAAAGCAATTTTTTAGCTGGAAAGACTACATTTCATTGTTATGAGGACAAGGGAGAACTCCTGATATTCTACTAATTAATAATCTGGAACTCTTGATGTACCTATGACGATGGAAATACATGGGCATTTTGATCAGGTGCATTACTCCCAAATTTAGTTTAGTCTACTTATAGCCTCCTATTTTGAGATGTTTCGATTAGGGCCACTCCTCCATCTAAAAATCTATCACCCTTTTCAGATCTTAAACTAGGATGTTTTTAAACTCAATCAAATCAAATTTAACTCAATATGATTAAAATAAATCCAATCCCTTCAAGATCAAACTCAACCTTAACTTAATCTTTCAACTTGACTCCACCCAACTCAAATCTGTTCAAATCAAACTCCAACCCAATCCAAATTAATTTCTATCAAACTCAAATAAATCTAATCCTTTCAAATCAAACCTAATCAAGTTCCATTCATCTCCAAATTTATTTCTCAACCCTAGCTCCTAGATTCAAGCTTTGTATAATTATTATGACTTTAAATAGTTGGGCCCAACCATAAGGGCATTTTAAAACTCAAGTGAATTCAAGATTTGTCTGAGTCTACCGTTTGTATCCAAGTCTTCAAATATTATCATCTCGCGGACATTCATTAATGAATAAGAGAGATTTAAGGCATAACTTTAATCAAAAATGTTCTCATGAATAATTCTTGAGATGTAATTAGCTATGAGATAGTCCCCTCGTAGGGATTCCAAGTCCCAAAAGAAAAAAAAAAA
>NEWO01001869.1:29420-44515 GCA_003013225.1 Phalaenopsis aphrodite
TTCTAGTTTTTTGAGTCCTCTTCGTATTTTTATTTTTTTCTTTTTTTCAAACTCGGGATCATAAGGCAGAAGTCCTACAGATCCTTTGTTTCGCATACGCAACACAACAAACAATACATTAACAAATAAACAAATAATAGATGAAACATATTCAACACAACAAAACATTTTCACGAACACCTTATTTTTCACACAAACAGTTTTTTTTAACACTTTTTCATATAAACACACTTTTCACACAAAACTGTTTTTACGACACTACAGTTTTCCAAGTCTAAGCCTAATTAATTCAACTAAAATTCTCTTAAAGTTCTTACCGAAGCTTCCCCGACAACAACGCCAAAAACTTGATAGCAACTTTTTATATGCAAGAATTTATGAACCTAAATTTATATATTTATAATGATTTTGTAAAGTCACAATTTCAAACGCAAGTATACATATCGCTCAAATAATACAGGGCTCTAGTGGAGTCCCGTTTATCGATCCTACAGGGAAGCGAGGTAAGAGGTCTTTAGTCAAATTATAATCTACTACTATTAGCCTTTTGTTTGGAATGTCGATTAAAATGATGTTTTATCTAGCAACTACTCCTAAATGCAAGTGTTAAATGTAAAGATAGTAACTATAACTAAATGCAAATATTAATTCTAAAGATAACCCTTTTTGGATGAATTGGTTGGAGAATTTTGAGATATTACAAACTACTATTCTTATGTAAAGAATTAGATAATGTGAAGGAATGAGATACATTAAATATTCTATGTGCCAAATAGGAGTAATCCTATTCGTTACCCTTTGGTCCAGGCATAAAGAACATTGACTAATCATATGCTTGTTTACTGAATTCGTGGCTAGGCTGGGAGTATACCGGCTCTCACTTTGGAGCTCTCACATTCCCCTCACCTGAGGGCTAACATCTCCGCTTCAGTACTCAAACAATCAGACCAAATTGAGGATTTTAGTCTGTCACCCTAAAATCTCCAATTCTACGCCCATCAAATTATATTTCCCTATTTATTTGCATTCAACTCACATGAACTTAACCATCCATGGAATCTAAATGTGATATTTCTTTATTGAGAATTACACAACCCTCTCAGGTCTTAATGCATTTACAACAAACTTTAACACTACAACAGGCCTTTATTGTAATGTAAATAAAGTGCAAGTAAAAACCATCACATTGATAATTAAATCCGCTTCTAACATGCATCACAAAATCCTAAACATGAATTCTACACATTACAAAAGAAAAGTAAAATGAAAACAACAACATAATCTTCTCATGACATTATTTCCAAACAAGAAGAGAGAGTAAGAGAAGCCCATCACAAAGCACAAAGAAAACACAACGGAAACTTAATTTAATAAAACAAATCCACTAGATAAGTGTTTACAAAACCATAAGATAATGAAGAACACAATACTTAGTTTTTTCCTTTGAAAGAAAGAAGAAAATCTCTTCCACAAAGTCTCCCGCCGTTCCATGCAATTCTAGAACATTTCCTTACAAATTCTCTCAAAATCCCCTCTTCAATCTCTCCAAAAGGGTAGAAATCTACCTGTCTACTCCTATTCTAAGAAACCTAAACTTTCTCCACACTTTTCATAATATTCCTCTCAAACAAATCCCCCTTTTTCTAACCTAAATTTGTACTTTTAAAGTGTAGGGACGAAGTATGAAGAGTTGCCACAAGCACACTTCCAAAAAGCGTCAAAATACATTGAATTTCAGCTCATAACCGCCAAAAGTCAGTCCATAGTCGTCTCGGGCGCTATCGGCGGGGTCGAGGGCGCTTTCAGCGAGCTTTTCTGTCATTTTTCGGTCCTCTCGGGTAAATCTCACCGTCGGTGCCGTTTTGATCCCGTTGGTGGGCAGACTGCGTAGCTCCACCGTTTGGCTCCGTTTGGCTCCGTTTTAGCTCCGTTTCACCCCATTTCAGTTGCGTTGTGTTCCTAACGGATAGCCCTACAAAATAAGCATGAAAATAAACTTTTTTTAAATTGTAATATCATTCAAAAATATTCAAGAAGTTTAAAAGAGATTAAACATCGAAAGACTTATCGAAAGGTGACAGGGCAAAATATCATTTCTTGCTTGTTTTTGCTCCAAATTGTACCGTTTTTGCATCTTTTTGCTCTAATGACCATAATTCATCATATCTGCAATAAAGCATCAAAAATACCCTTCTTTAAAGTGCAATATCATCAAAATCAGTATTAATTAGGTATGAAAATCTCAACATATTTTCCTTTGATTAAAATCCCCCAAACTTAACTATTACTTGTCTTCAAGTAATTTTAGTACCACATAAAAGTTATGATCTATTGTAGTAAATTTTTAATTCAGAAATACTATAAGTTTGATTTAAGTAAATATCATAGTGAGATTTTTAGAAAAAATTCAAGTAATTAAATTAACCAAGCTGGTATGCCTCATTGACGAATGCAATATTTTTTATATGCGGGTGAATGATGCAATATTTTCGAATTTTGTGGCCTAAAGGTTCAAAGGGGTTTGAAATTTGCGTCTTCCTCAAACTGAGGTTTGCTAGGTTTCATCTGCCTTTATCCCAATTGCGTGGGTTTGAAGGCGCGGAACTGGAAAGAGAGTAGATCGGAAAGAAGAAAAGAAGAAGGAAAGTGGGGGTGATGAGCTTATTGCAGAGCTGCTTCACTTTTCTTATGAAAGCTTCTTGCGGGAACTAAATGGCCCGTAACTACAATTTTTCTGACACGTGGAAGCTCATTCTCCTGAGGCTTGCAATCAGAATACAGTAGGAGGAGATCTATCACAAGCCTAACTAGGGTATTTTTTATGTTGGTTATGTCTGGAAGATCCATAGTCAAATTTTTTTTTTCGATTGATACACGTGATTAACAAACTCTTGAACATCGTTTTAGAGGGCAAGCTGATTTGCTTACTAATTGATCATCGTGGATTGTTTTGTTTACTCCAAAACTACGTAGTATTAAGGGAATATTAAGGCATTTTGCTTCGTGCCAATTGCAGTATTCCATATATGAAGTTCTTTCTTTCTTATTCAGGAATTCTCAATTGAGGATACAAAAATAATATGTGGATTTAGATTGAATGCTAGCAATGTCCATGATGAACATGCCATACACTAAAACAAATAAACATGACGATACAACTAAGAAAGAAAGAATAAATTTGTTGAACAAAAACTTTTAGAAGGAAAAAAGGCGAATATTTATTTGATTGAGCAAGACAAAGTTCTATAATTTGCTTTTGGCGCTTGTCATATTTTCTCATGAATTACAAAAGCTTTTCTTTCAAGATTTGAAGTCCTAGCACTAAACTAAATTTACTAGCAATAATTGATGTGAATGATCATTGTACTTATTAGATGGATTTTAGGTGATATATGATAGGCTAAGGAGAATATAAATAATAAATCATTGGAGATATTATAGGAGAATACAAAAATAATGTTCGAGTGCAGGAACAACGACCTTGCTTTTGGAGGAAAAAATTGTTAGGTGATCCTTTAGCAAATGTTGTTTGTTTGGAGTGAGGAACCAATAATTTCAAAAATGTCATCGTTAGCATATAATAGATGATGAAAGATTTACGTTATTTTAATCGTGAGTTGATGTCAGAGAGGCTCGTCAATCAAGCCTTAAAAAAGCCCATCATCATAAGTGGAATTATGATAAATATATCATGTGACAATATATATGGTATTGATCGACGTGATTCATCTTTGGAGTCTTTCTGATCAGAATCAAGGATAATCATTTGAACATTAAACTCGTCAATTTATTCTTATTTTTTCAAGCCCCACATTTGTGCTCGTAAAATCTACAGTAGTTTTGATAGCAATTGAGATATATGTGGGCTCCATCAAGGTAGACAGTTTTGTGCATGATTTAAGCAAAGTTTACCTTCAATACACTAAGTAGTTTTTGAGTGAGTTTATATCCTAGTGTATTGTTAATCTTAGAATACCATATTTTTGGTCCAATCTAAAATAAATTAAATCCCATGATTAGTTTTATGTAAAAATATTTAGAAATTCTTGGCTGCAAATAAGAATTAATATCTGGAAAGTCTCAAAGGATTAATTTGTTACAATAAGACTTGTTGTTCATCACATTTAAAAATCTAGACTTGGTTGTAAACTTCCTTCTTTTTATTTTATAAATAATCATATTCATGATGATATATTAGCGTGCTAGATTGGCATCAAGATTGCACTAAATTCAACTTGTTGGTTTAGTCACTCTTAGATTAAAACCCACAATATGCAGGTAAAAAACATGCAATAGGATTAATGAATTTAGCGGGGGTTTTGAAGCATAGTCTTGTACATGGCATGAGAAATTCAGTTCAGATAAAATTAAATATATATTTTCACCTTTTAATCAAATACCTGAATCGGTCGGTAGAGTCAACCTTTGTTTGATGTCGTTATCTACAAATTTGAAGATATGAAATTCTGAAGGAATCCAAATGGATATTTGATTCAGAGAGTCAAGTTGAACATTAGCTTGTGCGAATATCTACCATCTGAAAGATTGATCTTGATGGAATCCAAACTGATGAATATGCATGAGAGAATGATAGCTAAGGGTTATAACATGCTTAGTTTGCAAGTCATTGTAGTTGAGTTTTTCTATCCAAGTTAACATGATTTTGGTTCATGCGATTCAGATCCCCATGATTTGTAGTTTGTGTTGAATAGTATATTAACTCGCAAGCTTTTAACTTGGTCGAATGTGTTTAAATTTTTATAATGCTGATTTGTTCTTTGAGCAAAGTTTTAAGAGCTTTTCGAGTTGGAGATTAATGCATGTGTAATGGGGTTTGGTAGTTATTGAAGAGGTGTGGTTCCAAGGTGTCTAGAAAATGAGTGAATTTTGTAATCTAGACTTATATGACTCTTACTTGGACATCAAATGGGCACTTGGCTTCATAAAATTAGAAAGGAATTGGTTGTAGTTGGACACCCAAATTGCCATTCTTGATTTTTAATTTAAGGAGAGCGAAGAAAAATTTATTGTATAAAAAATGACCCTAAAATCAACTTGAGAGGTAATATGTAGCTAAATTCTTGTGGAGAAAATAGGAACACATTAATGAAATAAGTAAAACAACTAAAACAAGCAATCAGATGGTTGCCCTAAGTAGGCTTAGATGAAGTCCTGATACTTTATTGGTTTTATGCTATAGTTTCCTAGAAGGATGTTGACACCACGTTGAACGCACAACTTCCTCCCTTTCTTTTTTTTTTTTTGCATTTTACCTCTCTTTCATAAAACCTTCCCAAGGAAAGATGGGAAATAAATAAAACCATGAGTTGCAGTAGCAAATAATTTCACTATCTGCCTTTTCTTAACCAAAATTACATATATGTATATTTCTTTTTGGAGGCCACTACTAAAAAATGTGAGAATATCATAATATAATGAGTCTGCATAACAAAAATATAATAAACTATAGCTACTATGCTCAGATGAAAACATATGGAAACATATATACTTTCCTATAATAACCTTCATTGGGGCGCTCTCTACCTCAATAGTACCTTGCTCAAGTGACTCAAATTGTGAGTCAATTTGGATCTTACACATGGGTAACACAACAACATCTACAAAATGATTGAGTACTTTTGTATAAATAATATTAAAGGAACTCTTTATCGTGGAACTATTAGTCAATGAATTATATTCAAATTCTGGATGTACCAAGAAGCTATCCCATTATTTCGAATGGTCTTGCACAAGTAAACAAAGTATATTTCCAAAATACGATTGGCAACCTAGGTATGACAATCTATTTGTAAATGATAGACAGAACTTAGCTGAGCATGGTTCATAATTGTTTTTAAATATTTCTAAAGTAATAAAAAGTAAATTTCACATCACGGTTAAATGTGACACTTCAATGAACTCCATATGGGTGAACAATATCATGAATGAAAAAATGAGCTATGTGGATAGCATCTAACATTTTTTACAAGCCACAAATTGTGTCATTTTTCAAAATCAATAAAAAACGACAATGATTGAATGAACTTCCTTTTTTTTTCCTTTTTGTAAGCCCAAGATAAAGTCCAAGCTAAGGCCTTCCCAAATCGAATCTAGAACTAGAAGATGTATATAATCAATTATTTTGATTAGTAGCCTTATAGCTTTGACAAATGGAACACCTCTATTAGGAAACATCTCTCCGCTACTATGGCCAGAAAAATTGTTCTTGTGGCTGGCCAATGTCTTGTCATGCCCGACTTGAGTAGCTAAGTCTCCAATGTGTATGACTTTTATAATTTGAAATCTTAAGGATGTGCTGAAATACATAATTGGTTCCCTTTAAATAGATAGTGATGACGATTTAAATAATTTTTAATCGTATGGGAAGTATTGCACTCGCCAAATGGAAGTGATGTCATGGTCTTCAACATACATCTCTTTAATGGATTCTTGGACCATTGATTAATTTTCTAAAGTGTAAAAGGCAGATCTCCTATAAAGAGCATTTGCCACTGGGTTTTGAGCTCCCGACTTGTGATCCAACACAAAACTAAACTTAGGAAGAAATAGAACCCAAAGTGTAAGCATGCAATTTATATTTTTTTGCGAGAAGAGGAGCTGCAAGGCTTGATGGTCACTACACAACACACAGTTCTGCTAAAGCATGTAGTGTTCCCATTATTTGACAATTCAAACAACTTCATATAGTTTCTGCTGATAAATAGTCCATTTTTCTGTGGCAGACTTGAGTTTTTTGCTAAAAAATGCTATAGAACGTTGTTGCTCTTCGGTTAGGATAGCTCTATTTTAATATCTGAAGCATTAGTATCAACTTGGAAAGCTTTATCAAAATTTGGAAGAGTGAAAATTTGAGCTATCATAATGGCTTCTTCTATGATTTCAAAGCTACATGGTTGCTAGGGGTATCAATATGGGCTAGTGGGTCAGGTTCAGGTCTGACTCAAAAATGACCCTACCCAAATAGAGTCAATTCGAACTCGATCTAATAATAATTGGGTTGAAAGCTAATAACCAAACTCAACCCCAACCTGAGCTTGACCCGCTAACCCAAACAATCATGCTTATTCAGGTCATCCTTGGTTTTTGGGATAAACTTGAACCCAACCTGAATAATCGAATTCTCTGACCCAAACTTGACCCGAAAAATATTCAGGTCAACTCTAACTCTGATTTTTTTAGCTTAGTTTGTGTTGTGTTAGCATGCCAAGTCATTTTTTGATATCACTAGTGGTTGCTTACAACTTCAAACTAAAGGTTTGGATTTCAAATGGTTTTCCAAGAGGGACGGAATGCTGCTAAAGCCACATATAAATTGACGATAAACATTAGCCAATCCATGGAAACTACAAACTTCAAACAGAGAGGCAGGCGTCGCTCATTTCTGAATGATCCAAACTTTTTGTGGATCCATCTTAGGTCCCGCTGCCGTTATAATAAAGCCAAGGAAAGGATTATTTGAAAAAATGAACCACACACATTTTGAAATATATAGAAAAAGCTTATGAGTTCTTAGAACTCCAAGGTTTTGTGATAAACAATGTATGTGGATTTTGCATGAAGAGTTTTATACAAGTATATCGTTGAAGTAAGCAACACAAAAAACTCCTAGAAATATTTTTTTACCTCATTCATGAGTCGTGTGAAGGTACTAGATGTGATAAATAATCCATAGAACATAACCTGCCACTCCTACAGTCATTCTTGTGTTCTAAACATTGTTTTCCGTTCATCTCCCAAACTCCTTATTTGATATTATCCACTCTGTAAGTCAAGTTTAGAAGAATACCTAGCTCAAACAAGTTTATCTAGCATGTCTTCTACTCTCAACACAAAAAAATTGATAGCAATTTTCTTAATGACTCAACTATCAATGCACATTTACCAACTAATATTTTTATTTTGAACTAAGAGCGCAGAGGCTGCATAAGGACTTATGAAATTTAGAATTAACTATTTAACCAACAATTCATCAATCATATCTTGTAAAATCTAATGCTCTTTCGGGCTCATTCATTAGTGCAGTGGGTTATTGTTGACCTCGCTTTTGAGAGGTTTAGTTTTCCCTCTTTAGTTGACTAAGGTCTAGCTATAGAACTTTTCTGTTGACTATTCATTGAAAACTAGAAAGGAACCCTCAACATTAGAAATTCTAAACTCCTCCTTGCTCGACTTGAAGTTGCACATATTAGTCATAACCTCTAGCACTTAGTAGGAGGGGTCAATATGGAGGATCTCAAGGAGACTTCCCATAGAACTGCTTGACTTTAGGGTTGACCCTGGGTGTTGGTCTGGAGTTAGTTCCCATAGAACTGCTTGACTTTAGGGTTGACCCTGGGTGTTGGTCTGGAGTTAGTTCACTCACTTACATTCACTTTCACCCATAATCACTCACAAACCCTGAACACAAATTGTTGACCTTGATCCTTGATCTTTTGGGAGGCTCATGTAGATGGTACCCTAAACTCACTAGCCCTACGCTAGCGTTTAGCTAAGACCAGCACATAAAGGACTCAAATAGGGATTTCATTGGTCCATTGTTCATATAAGGTGGTTGGCACCCTAATTCTACCAAAATGTCCAACTTGACCTTTTGCCCCTAAATCCACCCAAATTACCTAAATGCCGTTGGAACCCAAAATTTGGTCAAAATCCTCAAATTCACCCAATATACCCAAATTGGTTCAAAAATCATTTCAAACCATTTGAAAATACCCAAATTTCCCAAAACCACCGAAAATTACCAAAATCACCAAAATACCACCAAATTTGCCAAAACTACAAAAATACCCTTGGCACCCCAAACTTTACCAAAACACCCAAAACCACTCCAAATGTCTCCAAAGCCAATTTTAACCCTTCAATTGAACCCAATTTTGCAAATCTGACCATTTTGACCAAAACTCCAAAATGCCTTTAAAAGATCAATTTCCCCAAATTCACCTCAAATGTCCATCAATTTATCCTCAATTCCCCTCAATTTCAATCCTAAACTCAAATTCATCTTTCACATGACCAATCTAAACCAAATTTAAGCCTAATTGGCCCATGATTTGAGCTTAATTTTGATTTAAGTCAAACCCCCAATTTTGATCCTATGACCTAATCTTACATAATTGAACCCCATAGTCTACTTGATTTTCCCCTATTTGAATTCTAAAATTCATAACAATATTAAACATCAAATTTGACCCTCAATTGGTCTTGGTAAAGCCTCAATTTCACTCAATTTTGACTCAAATCCAAAAATCCTCAAATTTGCCCCAAAGTGGCTATGCCCTTATGTTGCAAACTCTTAATTACATTTCTATGGACCATTTACAACCATCAATTCGGACTTACCCCAACCTTAGCCCAACCTAGACCCAAGTCTAGTCCAACTTGTCCTAATTGACCAAAATCCCAAAATCTTTCAAATTGAGCTTCCAATTGAACTCAAAATCACTTCAATCCTCCACCAAAAATCTTCATAACAATCATCTACACAATTTTTATCAATCAATTGGGCTCAAAGTCATGGCTAGCCTAACCCAAACCCAATCTTTGGCCATTTGGACCCAAATTGGACCCATGCACCAAAGTTGACCTAGCCATGTCAAATTGATCAAGGCAAGACTCCTACAACCAACTTTTGGATCCTAGTGACCAAGCTAGACTCTCTTAACCCACCATAGATGAACCATGGACAAAAGGTCCCCTAAATCATGGGATTTGTTTTCTAAATTGCTTAAGCTGAAGATATCTTTGCCAAAACCTATCACCAGCCCAAATTATTGGTTGTGACAGATTTCTCTAAGGTTGTTGAGCCACCTAAGCCCCTCCCCTACCATGGTCAACCACCCCAATCACCAAAGGAGCCAAAAATGAGAGCCACCACCCCTAAATCAAACCCAATTTCAACCATAGAGGTCAGCACATGCCAATGTCTCTTTAGAGCTCCTAAGCCCTCCACCTAAGCAGCTCTTTGCACCCATCAATTTGCCCTAAGTTTCCATCTAAGATCCTCTATTTAATTAGCTCCTCCATGGCCAAAGAGAGGTGCGCTAAAAATCCTTGGGGAAACTCTGTCCAAATGCTCTCAGACACTCTCCAAGCACTCTTGTCCAATTGCTCTCAGTGGACTCAATGCCACCATTTTCGTTTACTGATTCACATTGTGGAAGCCTAATTTTGAGCTCAAATTTTCAGCTAAAACCAGGACATCTCTCCATAGTCTACCAAACTCAAATTAATTGTGCACACACCATCCTCACAGTGAGAGAAGTTTATTCCCCATCAAAGCCCCCTCTGAAATAGCCCCTAGCATAGACTTTGGTCAACACCTGAAATTGAGCTTGATCGAATTCCTACCTAGGCGATTCACCAAAGCACAAGACTTCATTTGTAGGTTTGTTAGGTCCAATCAAAGCTACCACAATAATCTGAATGAGGCCTCCCCTCTCAGACAAAGATATTGAGCATTAACCCTAGCTCGAGCTTATTTTGATTCTCCATTTGTAATGGCTTGATTTTATACTTGATCACCCACATAGATGTGCTCGTCTTGAGTAGATGAATGTTTAAAAACAAACCCCATAAGATTTGGTTGAGTCTAGATGGAGATCCTAAGGTTTTAGTGTGAACAGCTCACGGGTTAGGTCACTTGGGGATGATAACGGAGAGTTGTCCGATTGCACGTGTATCATCAAAGCGATCTCTAAGGATTTACTTCATCATCAGAGCGATCTCTAAGGATTTACTTCATCATCAGAGCGATCTCTATCTCCGTCTGGTCTGATAAATTTCTGCAACATGTTGGAATTTCTCTTTCACCATAGTTTAATTAATATCTTTTATGCACTATTAATTTAAATCACAGTTCTCTTTCTGCTCAACTAACTCATAATCCTCCAATAGTATTGGTACTTTGCCCAATGTCACTGTTTACGTTAGAATCCCTTGATTGATTCGTAAATATAGTAATATTTTACTTACATTTTTGTTTGTTTGTAAATTTAGATCAAGATGATATATTAACTTTATTGATAGGTGAATGTTATTATAATTATATCTAATTTGATTGAAATTATTTCTTAATTTTTAGTTCACAACCTCAGGTTGGTTTTTGTAAATTATTTTCCTAGCTAGACGGCAGTCATGTGGGGTGTGGAAACTCATATAGGTAAAATTCTTTTGAGGGAAAATTTGGGTGGTTGAATGTAAAAAATAAAAACTAGATGTTAGACATGTAAAAAATAATTGGGCGATGCATATGTAAATTCCTCACATATAAACTAATTTGGTATGTATGTGAAAGCTCCAAGTGTAATTTTTTAAAGAGTCTGACCTAAAAGAGAAAAGATTACGTCTGGTTGCGACTAATCGTCAGGCACTAGCTCAACATGGCCGGGCCACCAAACTTGTTTGCCTCATCGTTGCCCGACAGTTCTGCTGACGATGAATGCAAAATTTTTTATATGTGGAAGAATGACACAATATTTTCGAAATTTGGAGGGAACTCAAATTCTTGTCTTTCTTAAACCGAGGTTTGTTAGGTTTCTTTTGTGTTTATTGGGATCAATTGCGTGGGCTTGAAGGCGAGGGAATGGAAAGCTTTCTTATGGGAGCTTCTTGCGGGATCTACATGGCCCGAAAGTACAGTTTTTCTAACATGAGGAAGCTCGTTCTTCTGCGACTTGCAATCGGAATGGAGTAGAAGGAGATCTACCACAAGCCAACCGAGGGTATTGTTTATGTTGGTAGTATTTGGTAGAACCACGGTCAATTTTGTTTTTGATTGATACTCGTGATTACAAAACTCATGTTGAATAGTAAGGCATTTTGTTTCGTGCCAATTGCAGTATTCCATATATGAAGTTCTTTCTTTCTTATACAGGAATTCTAAATTGAGGATACAAAAATAATATTTGGATTAAGATTGAATGCTAGCAATGTTCATGATGGACATGTCATACACTTAAACAAATAAACATAATGATACAACTAAGAGATAAAGGATAAATGTTGACCTCATATTTGATTGAGGTCTAGTTTTTCCTCTTTAGTAGCCTAGGGTCTAACCATAAAACTTTCATGTTGACTATTCCTAGAAGATTAGAAAAGGAACCCTCACCATTATAAATTTTAAACCCTTCTTTGCTCAGCTTGAAGTTCCACATGTTGGTCCTAACCTCTATCACTTAGTAGGTGGGGTCAATATAGAGGAGCTCAAGGGTAGTCACAAACTTTTAACTTGGTTGAATGTGTTCAAAATTTTATAATGCAGATTTGTTCTTTGAGCAAAATTTTAAGAGCTTTCCGGGGTGGAGATTAATGCATGTGTAACGTGGGCTAGTATTTATTGAAGAGGTATGGTTATAAGGAGTCTGGAAAGTGAGTGAATTTTGTAATCTAGACTTGTATGACACTTAGTTGAACATCAAATGGGCACTTGGCTTCATAAAATTAGAAAGGACTTGGTTGTAGTTGGACGAAAATTGCCATTGCTGATTTTTTATTTAGAAAGTGCGAAGAAAAATTTATTGTATATACATTGGCCTTAAAATCAGCTTGAGGTATTATGTAACTAAATTCTTGAGAAGAAAATAGGAAAGCAACAATGAAATAAATTAAAAAACTAAAACAAGCAATGAGACGGATGCCCTAAGTAGGCTTGGATGAACTCCTGATACTTTATTGTCTTTATGCTATAATTTCTTAGAAGGATGTTGAGACCACATTGAACGCACAACTTCCCCCTTTTTTATCTTCGTGTTTTACCTCTCTTTCATAGAAGCTCAAGGAAAATAGGGAAAGAAATAAAACCATGAGTTACTATAGCAAATAATTTCCCCCTTTTAATATCTGTAGCATTGATATCAACATAGAAAAGTTTATCGAATTCTGGAAGAGTCAAACTTGGAGCTATCATAATGACTTCTTTTTTGATTTAAAAGCTACATGGTTGCTAGAGGTATCAATCCGGGTTAGTGGGTCAGGTTCATTTCTGAGCTAAAAATGATCCAGCATAGAGTCCACCCGAACTCAATCGAATAATAAATTGGTCGAAAGCTAATACCCAACCCCAACCTGACCCCAACTCGAGCTCTACCTGCTAACCCGAACCCAACACGAACATTCATGCTTATGCAAGACATCTTTGGTTTTCTGGTTCAACTTGAACCCCATTTGAATAATAAATGGGTCAAATTCTCTAACCCAAACCTGACTCAAAAAATATTCGGGTCAACCTAACTCGAATGTTTCGAGCTGAGTTTGTGTTGTGTTGGCATACGAGTCAATTTTGTCACCCCTAGTTCTTGCTCACAGCTTGAAACTAATGTTTTGTATTGCAAAAGTTTTTCCAAGGGGGACATAATGTAGTTGAATCCACATATAAATTGACAATAAAAGTTAGCCAATCCATGGAAACTATGGACTTCAAATAGCGAGGCAGGCATCCACCATTCTTGAATGATCCAAACTTTTTGTGGATCCATCTTAAGTCCTGTTGCCGTTATAATAAAGCCATGGAAATGAATGTTTGAAAGAGTGAACTCACATTTTGAAATGTATAGAAAAAGATTATGAGTTCTTATAACTCCAAAGATTCGGGATAAACAATTTATGTGATTTTTGAACAAAGAGTTGTGTACAAGTATATCTTCGAAGTAAAAAACACAAAAAAAATTCCTAGAAATACATTTTTTTTACCTCATTCGTGAGCTGTGTGAAGGTACTAGAGGTGTTAAATAAGCCAAAAAATACCCTAGTTAGGCTTGCGGTAGATCTCCTCCTACTGTATTCTGATTGCAAGCCTCAGGAGAACAAGCTTCCTCATGTCAAAAAAATTGTACTTTCGGGCTAGGTAGATCCGCAAAAAGCTTTCATAAGAAAAGTGAAGCAGCTCCGCAATAAGCTCATCACCCCCACTTTCCTTCTTCTTCTTTTACTTTTTCTAATATACTGTCTCTCTAGTCCCGTGCCTTCAAGCCCATGCAATTGCCCTCAATGAAGACAAAAGATACCTAACAAACCTCGGTTTGGGGAAGACAAGAATTTTGAGTTCCCTCGAAACAGAACCCCTTTGACCCTTTAGGCCACAAAATTAGAAATATTGTGTTATTCATTCGCATATAAAAAAAATATTGCATTCGTCATCTGCATAACTTCCGAGCGACAAAAAGGCATACAAGCTTGGTGGCCCGGCCATGTCAAACTGGTGCCTGACGATTCGTCGCAACCAGACGTAATATTTTCTCACTTAGGTCAGACTCCTTACAAAATTATACTTGTGGCTTTCACATACATACCCAATTAGTTTGTATGTGGCATTTTCGCATGGATCACCCAATTATTTTTTTTCATGTCTAACATCTAGTTTTATTTTTGACATTTCTACCACCCAAATTTTCCCTCAAAAGAATTTCACCTATATGAGATTGCCACGCCCCACATGCCTGTCGTCTGACTTTAAAAAGAATTCCCAAAAACCAAAGGAAGGTTGTGAACTAAAAACTAAGAAATAATTTCAATCAATATAGATATAATTATAATAACATTTACCTATCAACAATGTTATTATATCATCTAGATCTAAATTTACAAAAAAACAAAAATGTAAGTAAAATATTACTATATTTACGAATCAATCAAGGGATTCTAATGTAGACGGTGACATTGGGTAAAGTATCAATACTATTGGAGGATTACAGGTTAGTTGGGCAGAAAGAGAATCGTGATTTAAATTTACAGTGAGTAAGAGATATTAGGTAAACTATGGTGGAAGGGAAACTTCAACGTGTTTCAAAATTTTATCAGACAAGACAGAGAAAGAGATTGCTCTGATGATGGAGTAAATCATTAGAGATCGCTCTCATGATGATGTAAATCCATCAAAATTTTATCCAACCAGACTAAGATAGAGATTGTTCTGATGATGAAGTAAATCCTTAAATTCAGCCTGTTAGATATAATAAATCCTGATTTAGGGACGGAACACGATAACCTGAGATGAAATATGCAAAATTTTGATTTAATAAAGGCTATATTTAGCTAAATTTAGCCTAAATCTTTACCTAAATTTTATCTAAGAAACT
>NEWO01001870.1:10354-24121 GCA_003013225.1 Phalaenopsis aphrodite
TAAACTTAGAGGCCACCTCAACCAAATGAGATGTTGGAGCCTCTATGCCCTCCACCTAAGTACCACATTACACTCCAATTTGGCTATGATAGCCAGCCCTTAGCTTTTTTTATAAAAGCTCACCTCCATGGCCATGGAGGTGATGTTGAAATTTTATCAGAGAGAGAGCTTCCCAAATCACTCACAGAGCTTCTTTGAGACCTCCTCAGTGCAATCCAACCATCTTACCCCACTGATCCCCACTGTGGAAGCTCAATTTTGAGCTAAAACTTCTGTTTAAAACCAAGACAGAGCTCAATCCACCTCCACAGTCCACCAAACTTAAATTACTTATACCCACACCTTCACAACACTGAAAGAAGAAAAAGCCCCATAAAATCCCACTTCCACAGAGCCCCTAGTATAGACTTTGATCAACACCTGAAATCGAGCTTGGTCGAATTCATACGTAAACATTGCACCACAACATGTGGCTCAATCCTTGGACTCCAACGAACGTACCAAGCATCTTTGATTTAAGCTTCCCTTCTCAGAGCAAATGTATTGTACTCCTCCTCACCCTGAGCCTCTTTTGATTCTCTTTTTATTGGGCTTAATTTCATGACATCTTAACAGTATAAATATGTTCCTCTAGTCTAGATGAGCATTTTAAAAAAATTCCATTCAATTTGGTAAAGAAATGAGGAAGATATCAAGCCTTGAAGATGGATGGTTCTCGGGCTAGGCCATTGGTGACAATGGCGGAGCCCTGTTCGATCGAGCATGTGTCAAAGGAACGGTCAAGATGAAGCCGGACAACGCTTCCTTATGCGAACCGTGGGCCGAGTCAGCTTTAAAGTGGAAAGCAGCGTCAGATGGGAGCGCGCCGCGTGGAGTTTCGTAGCCGTCGCTGGTTGACGAGACACTGCGTGTCTAAATATATAAATAGGGATTTAAATAATTCAGAAAATACTCCCTAACTTTAAAAATCCATATCTTAGTGTAGAAAAATCACAAAAATAAAATAAAAATACTCTCTTACTTAGTGAATAAAGGAGAACAATGTGAAAATAATTTGAAGTCCATTTGATGTATATTTTAATTTTAATTAAGTAAAAAGTGTTTTAAGTCTTTTGATTCTCCATACTTATAGGCATTTCACCATGACTTGAAATTTTGGCATGTTGTAGCCTCTGTTAAAGGGAACATTCCTTTATTTTTCCAAAGTTAGAGAAGACCTCTAGATAGAGAGCTATATTTTTCAAGTTTATGTACATTATTTTCTTAAATTAATCATAATAATCAACATGTTATTTAGAAAAAACTATGAAAATTTTGGTAGGTTCACTATGACTAGAGACCCCATAAGAAAATTTCTCATGAGTCAAGTCATTTAAAATGAATCTAATCTTCATAAACCCTAAAACACTAAGGTAATTAATTTTGGAAAATATAAACAATAAAATGACTTGACTTTTGATCTCCACTTTTGTATAAGATCCAAAGAACTCTCCATAAAAAATTCAATGCATTTTGAGTTCATTTGATGGCCTAAATTGATTTCTTAAGTTAAATATCTTTTTTGGCACTAAAATGATTTTTCAATGATCAAAATATAACTAAAAAATTTATGAAAACTTATTTTTGGAGTTCTCTGTGATCAGTGGAATTTTATAAAAGTAAAATGTTATTTAAAATAAAAACTTCATTTTTTAAGCCTATTTAAAATATTTAAATAATTAAAAATTCAGAAAAAACACAAAGATAATAAAATTTATGGAAATGTTCTAGATTGTTTTCTAAGTACTTATAAACAATTGGAATATTTGTCCTAATTTTCTAAATAAAGATATTGTATTTTGAAGCTTAAAATAATTTTTAAAGGCTAAAAAATGGATTTCCACTAAAATAATTTCAATAAATCAAAGAAAAACCAAAAAAATATAAAGTTTGATTCTTTGGGTTTTCTGACCTTAGGAAGATTTTTCAAAAATATAAAACTTAATTTTGCCCACTAAAAATATTTTATATTTAATAAACACTCCAGAAATTAAAATAATTATAATAATTCAAATAAAATTCAAAAAATCATTAAAGTCTTCCCAAATGACTCTCTGGCCTAGATATACCTCTAGTAACAGTTTCAAGTGATTAGGTTTTACCCTAGGCAAGTTATCAAATTTTCTTTGAAAAATCATATTTTTGCATGAAAATAATTATATAAATTAAATTAATTTTTTAAAAATGTTATTTTCTCCTCTGATATCTTAATTGACCCATGAATGAGGTATGATAAGAACTTCAAAGTCATTTAATTTGAATTTGATAAATTATGAAGTGTTAGAGCCTTAGGGGCAAAAGTGTAATTGTAGGAATTTGGCCTTAATTAACATATAGGCTTAATTCAAGAAGGGAAATGGGCAACCACTGATCTTAATTAACTTGTTTGGATGATTGAAATTAAAAAGGAGAGTAATTGGTAGAAACCAACCTCACTTTCCTAATTAAAAGGATAAATTAATAAATTTCTAAATTATAAAATTTTGGAAGTTTATTAAAATTAAATGAATCTAGGACTTAGGGGTATGACTTCTGATGTCAATAATTAATCAATTTAATACCCCTATTTGATGTTCAATTGAAATTCAAATAATGATTCATGATTACCTAAAACTTAACATTTTCTAAATTAATTAAGACACTCACTTAGGACTTAAGGGCTTAGTAGTGATCTAAGTCAAATCAAGATTGATTAAATGAGGATTAGAAAAGCAAACAGAGCTAAAATTTAAGACTTTTAAAACACCACAAGCCCAATTAGGACCAAAATTTGGCTAAGTGTTCCAACAACACTAGCTTGCCCCCCTTTAAGGGTCTTCATTCACATAATCTTCAAATTTAAATTACAAATTCTAATTACCCTACTCCTAGGGATAATTAGGACTTCAATGTTCATTGAGTATTAGGGTGTTCGAAGGGTGAATTATTACGGTTAAATAAGCTCGAGGCCTTTCACCAGTTAGTGAGAGGGAAGCATGGACCTACTTATTTCTCCTAACTTGTTGGATACTTCAGAGTTCTACTAAGCTTAATGTGCTTTGCTTAACAAAATCATCCTTAATCAAACTCCTAAGAACCCACCAAGATATGACCTAGGGTTAGGTAGGTCGCCAAAACTTTAATTTCCTATTTCATATAAAATGCCCTCACATGTATTTTGAGTTTTTGGTGGTGGAACAAGAAGACTCGCCAGGTACGGTTTTTATAGTTTATAGTGCTGTCTTTTATATACTTCTTTTACTTCCAAACCTGAATGCTAAATAATGATGCCACGCTGCATGAAAACTAAAACTATCAGGATAGCCACAAAACCAAAACCAAAACTAAAGTTAAAATTAACCAAGATAAAATTCACCGCCACAACATTCAAAATATAAAACAACTCAAAATTTAATCACAAACATCACAAAAACTACAATTTCAACTAAATTAAGACATCTCTATCGGATGATCCGGAACCCCTCAGAGGAGGTAACCTATGGTTGCTGACGAGGCTTCCCACGGTCTAAATGAAATTATGGAACTCATTAAGTTGAGTTTAGTAAATTCATTTGGAGTAAGTGAATCCAATAAAAAATAGTGGTGCCGGAATGAGGGTTCAATTTCTTAATTTTTATTGAGAGTTTTTGTAGGTGACTTCAGTCATTTAAGATGTAATTAGCTATAGGGGCTTGCCTTTATAGGAAGCTTACCCGAACCCAGCTTAATATAAACTCGATTTAATCCTTCATATTAAATAGGGGAAATTGTCAAAAAATAAAATGATTTCGTAGATCAAATGGACGTCATATATTTCTTAGTTATTTTTTGATCGAGACTCATCCTCAAGTCTTGTGTTTATCCGTCGGGATAGATACACGATTTGAGGTATAGTACTCTTTCATTTGAACTATGAAGAATATGGGGTCAGTTTGATTTCAATTTTTTCTAAATATTAAAATGTCTTTCCGAGGTGGGCGACGAGATTTCGATTCTGGTGACCAACAGCTTCTTACGAGCAACTCTTTCAAACCAAAATAGTGCTGACAACTTCTGGAGACTCCGCTAGGGAATAAACTTTTCTCTACATTTAAACAAGGAAAATTATATTCATACATCAGTAATGTGTTTATGTCCCTTATGAACCAAAATTACTCTTCTTCCGTTGGTATGCTTTACCCATTTCTGCCTTGAGAAAGTACAGTCAACACTTTAGACTTCAGGATTGCCTGTTCAATCACATTTGAACAGAGAGGTTCAGGAAGCCATTAAGGACTCTTTGAATCTTCATGTGGGGTCGGGCCCCAATAGGTGTGTCGGTTGACTAGTTCCATCTGGGTCCCACACTGGGTCCTAAACACTTCACATCTCTCTTTCAAGTTTGATTTGTTAAAGCTGCTGCGAGCCATGAAGCCTGCAACGTTGATCCCACCATTGTGTTCGGAGCCGGATTTGAAGCCCTCGAGGTTATCCTCAGGAAGGCTCCGTTCGTCGTAATGAAAGTCGCCGCTCTGAAAATTCAGGAGTCGTCTGCTGAATTTAACTAAAATTGTCTTTAGGACTTCTCTTCCTTCAAGAAAGACAGAACCACTGCCGTCATGTCACCCCCCAAGTATGTTGTTCCCGCTACTAAGGGAAAAAAAATAATGATTGTTGAGGATCCAACTGAAGGATTAGCTACCCCACCTTCAGTGTTTGAAGTTGGATCAAGTTCAAAGACTGCACCGCTAACCCGAACTCAGAAAAGAAATCGCAACAGGAGGATTCGGAAAGCTGCTAAAGCTCAGGCTCCTGAGAAAACACCCGTCGAGGAAGAGCCTCACCAAGAGGAATTTGAACTACCAAAAATATATCCACTACTGCGATGAAGCAGATTTCATCCTCTAGTGGACACCGATAGACACAAGAGTGTCCAGAATATTGCTGCTGCATTACCATCACTTCATGGATAGGATAGAGAGAAAAAGAAGTCTAACCCTATCACTCGAGTCAACTTAGTTTTTCAAAGACTAGCTGTCAAAGAGGGTTGTTTAGTCCGTGAGTTACTTAAACGAGTGGGAGATGCAATATCCCCTCAAATAAAAGAAGAGATTTTAAGGGACATCAAGTCCGCCAAACAAAAGTCAAATGAAAATTTGCCCGCTTGCATTTCTGTTTGGTTCTGCCTGAGAAACAGGGTTGACACTGCTACTGTTACTACAGATTCCACCGCTACCAGGACCACAGTTCGTCGACCGGTAAAGTCAAGACTGGGTCCGAGAATCCTACCAAGCACACATCACAAAAATATTCCTAAAAATGAAAAGAAAAAGAGGTTACCTGATTGTATCTGGTCTACACCGTAGGGAGCATATTTCTCCTCAATATACCGATGTTTTTGCTAGGACACTCTGTCCTGAGACATCATCTTCAAAGAGGAAGGTATGGATACCCAAGGTTGCTGCACCGATACAATCTAGTGAACCCGCTGGGCAAGATCATGGAATGAAGCCAGGGTCTGAAATATCTTTCATCGTTGCAACGATTTCCAGTGAGATGGAAGAGCAAGTAGAGGATGTCCAGCAGGGTCCTTCAGATCTTAAGATGATTCAAGAATTGATAATCGAAGAAAATGTTGAAAAGTTCAGAGTCGAGATTTCTGAGTTGGCTCAGCAACATGGAGTTTCCATCGATGATGATGATGAAAATTTTGACTACAACGATTACCTAGAAGAAGATTTCATGGATGTCCATGTTATCGAGACCAAGGCCGCTGCATCTTAGATGAGCTGCGCAGGGCTGTCCTCCTAAGGTATGAGCAAGTCAGCCTATTAAAGAAAATGATAGAAGAGATGGTCGCCGCCATGACTGCTATGGCCACAATTCAAGGGAAGTCACAAGCGCCGCAACTAGCATCTCTAGAGATCAACCAACCAGAAATCATACATATTACAGATGTAAGAAGAGAGGTTGTCTCAGCAAATAGAGATGAGCAACTGAAGAAGGATTCTCCACCGCGTTCCATGCCGGAGAAAGAATTCAAGAAAATGGTCGAATAAGTTCAGGATGCCTTAACCCAATATAAGGGTGGTGCATTGATTCTAAAAGGTAGACTTGACCCAAAATAGTTTGATGTTGTACCTTTTCCCAAGGGTTTTGTATTCCCAAGCTTCAAGAGATTTGATGGGACCGAAAATCCTAGACAACACCTAGCACACTTCCGAGCTAGTTGTGGCAATATAAGAAATAACAAAGCTTTACTCTGTCAACAGTTCGTCAGCAACCTGTCAGAAGTTGATTTACATTGGTATGTCAATTTGCCCAACGAATCGGTTAAAATATTCACCAAGTTGGAACAATTATTTATAAAGAGATTTGCTGGAGCGCAACATCATGTTTCCATAGGAGAACTCATGATGGAGAAATAAAAGCCCAACAAGACTTTAGTGGCTTACATTTTGAGGTGGAGAAACCTTAGCATGAAGTGCGAGTCTCAGCTACAGGAACATCATGCGATAGAGATCCTACTCAAAGGCATTCATCGACCCCTAGCTTTCATGCTCAAGGGACTCACCATCAAAGCCTTTGAGAAGCAACTCAGCAAGGCTAGTAGTCTTCAAGAAGAAATCAAACACATGGATTCTCACGAGAAGTAGAAGACAACCAGAGTGTTTGAAAAGAAATCCAGAACAGTCACAAATGTTGATTAAAGAAAACAACCGATAAAGATATATGCAGAAACTCCTCGTCAATATTCGTCACAGCAAACTTCAAAATAGAATAGCCAGTCTAACCAACAACCGCCTGAGGGAGGATCATCTCAAAATAAAAGAATATCTCTGGTAGAATGACAAAAAATGGTGTACTCTTTCAAAGATGAAACAGTATCTAAAATATTCAGTAGTCTGATTAAGAAGCCCGAGTTCAAACTATCAGATCCGAAGAAACCCAAAGAGGCCGATAAGACGGATCAACTAAATTATTGCCCATATCTCAGATTACTAGGACATACAATAGAAAAATGTTTCATCTTTAAGGATTGGCTGGAGAAAAATCTCAAAGAAGGAAATACAACGATCCCGAAAGAGTTTTTAAAAGAACCTGAAAATGGTTCCATAAATACAATTTCGATCGAGCCAATCTCTCTGATTGATCTGTACACTAGAGAAAATGGATGGAGTACAACTTGGAACAAGCTTAAGAAGGCCCTAAACAAAATACAGGATTCATCAAAATAATCTTCTGCACATGCCGAACTAGATGGATGAGATACAATTTGGAGCAAATCATCCTAGAAGATGTTAAGTCAAATCAACAATGCTTCAAAGCAAACTACCGCTCAAAGTCTTCTGCCCGTCAGGCCCGAGTAGAAGCTTTCACCACCAGAGCCATCGTCATCACAGTCAAAGAAAAAGAAGAACGCCATCACGAAGATTAATAGCACGGGGGGTAGGATATGGGCTACTTCTACTAGATTGGTTGTCTGGGATTCGGGAAAGAAAATCCTCGAACCCCTGACTTTGTATAATTATCTTTTTACACCTCCAGGGGCTGATGAATATAATGATCATGATTTCGGCAACTTTTTAACTGTTTCTAGTCATGACGTAATAGATTGTGACCAATATAACTCTGATCTTGATTCTCAAAATGATCCTCAAATCGTACTTGAATCCGACGAACTCACTAACAATACGAAAGAAGACACCAATGATACTGCTTACGACAGCACCGGGTGCGAGGAGCCAATCTTTGAAAACCACGGCACACCACTCGCCCTAAACTTAAATCTCTCCAAAAAAGAAGAAACATTGGAAGATTCAACAATGATACCTCAAGAAGAAGAAATTACGGAAATAAACTTAAGAAGTAGGAAAGTATTGCCCCCAAGGATAGCTTCTGCAGACAAATGAAAACAAATAGTAACTTGAGGGGAATTACCTCCACCTCCGTCAATGGAAGAATGACACAGTCAAGAGAGAAGTGTAAAGTCATATGAATTGGATTACAACTTTCTAGCTCATCTTAGGAAGTTGCCGGCCCAACTAAGCATTTATGACGTTCTAATCCTGTCAAAGGAGATGAGAGAAGCTCTGGTTACAGCTTTGCCTGACCCAGAGATTTGTTTAGCTCAATTGGCCAACAAATCCACAGATGAAGTTTGTTCTCTGAAAGAACAATTAGGGGTAACCTTCACAGATGGAGATTTGCTGCTTGGTACCACCGACCACTCTACATCTCCGTCAACAACGATAGATTCATATTATCCAGAGTTCTGGTAGATCAGAAGCATCTCTCAACTTGATGTGTACAAAAATTGACCCATTTGAACTTCGAAGCCCAAGATCTTACGACCGATAAAATGATGCTAAGAGGATTTAACCAAAAAGGAGAAAGAGCCCTTTGATCGATCACATTACTTATGAAGGTCGGAGAACTAACAACAACCACTAAATTTTATATCATTTACGTCGAGACCTCTTTTAACGCTTTACTGGGTTGACCGTGGATTCATGAACACAACATGGTTCCATCATTCCTACACTAGTGCATCAAATAATATAAAGAAGGACAAGAATACTGCATCAAAGGAGATCCACAACCATTTTCAATTCATGAAGATGTTGCCTTCTACGCGCCACCAAAGAAAATTGTCTTCTCGCGTGAGATTCCGACAAATAAAAATGAAGATTCAGAAAACTCGCAAATAGGAGGCCATTCAACTCCGCTTCAATGATCTTTTGCCGCCCTTTTACATCAAATTTGTGGAGCTTCTTTTGGTTCGCGCCCCCGAGGTCGAGTCCGGGGATGTGGATGAGCAAGAGCTGGCCAACTCATTGAACGAACTACGCCAACCATCAACATCGGTGATGAAGACAGCTTTGAAGATGAAATAATGATGACAAAATAGAAGAGACCTCAGTACAAGATATCATTAGAAGATACGGAGAAAAGTGAATATGAAACAATGTATGATCGGATAAACCACTATGTGAATACTATGACCCTTGCTCCGATCCTCCCTCAAAAGGTCGAGAGTTTAAAGGTCAAGGAAGTCCGTAGTGTTGGTTCAAAGGCGATCAAATTTTACAATGCTTCTACCTCTACTAATCTTGAAAATCATGTAAACTTGGATGATGATCCTAATGAATTAACGAAATTGACTTTTGGTTACTTTTCGCCTTAGGTACAAAAGTTAATTCAACAAGGACATTTTCTTAAACAAACGCCAAAAGGTAAACTACAACTTTTAGAAAAATTATGGAATGTTAAAAGTAGAACTCCAAACTCAAAAGAGGGTCTCGGATTTGGTACAGTGAGACCAGTCGATGATTCAGAATTTTGTATGATTGTTACTAATGAATCAGGAGAGGATTGCCTTGATATAGAGAATGACTAATGATCAACCAAAAGAAGATGCTCCAGCAGAATTTGAGGAAAAAATTAAGTCAATTGTCGACGAGTTAAAGGAAATTAACCTCGGGACTAAAGAACAACCTCGACCTACCTTTATAAGTTCTTTACTCAATGATGAAGAATCTTCAAAATTGATCCAATTGTTAACAGAATTCAAAGATTGCTTCACCTGGAGTTATGATGAAATGTCACGACTATCAGCAGAAGTAGTAGTTCATAAACTTGCGGTGGACAAAGATATGACTCCTGTAAAATAAGACCCCAGATGAATGTGCCTCGAAATAGAACAACAAGTCATAGCTGAGGTGAAGAAATTAATAGATGCTAACTTTGTGTGGAAAGAACAGTACCCCACATGGTTAGCTAACATTGTACCTGTCAAGAAGAAAAATGAACAGATACGCGTTTGTGTCGATTTCAGAGATCTAAATAAAGCATGTACAAAAGATGAGCTTCTGCTACCGATACCAGAAATGATGGTGGATATCGCTTCTACACGCGAAATTTTCTCCTTAATGGATGGATCGTTGGGGTACAACCAAATCAAAATGGCTCCCAAGGATGCAACACTTACAGCCTTCAAGACACCAATCAAAATTTTCTGCTACACAGTGATGTCATTTGGGTTAAAGAACGTCGGAGATACATACCAACGAGCAATGACGAAGAATTTTTACGACCTCATTCACAATCAAGTGGAATGCTACATGGATGATTTGTTCATCAAAAGCAAACAAAAAATAGAACATTTGTATGATTTGAGGATCGTGTTTGAATGGTTACGACGATATGACCTTAAAATGAATCCCTTAAAGTATGCATTTGGCGTTTCCTCCGGGACATTTCTAGGATTCGTTGTCCGCCATCGGAGAATCGAGATCGACCCAGATAAGATTAAAGCCATTGTCGGTGCTATTTTGGGGTCGGAGGGGAGTTGCCCGTAAGAAGCTGTCAGTCGCTGGAATTAAAATCCCGTCACCCGTTTCGGAAGGACGTTGAAGTATGAAATCAAACTAACCCCATATTTTTCATATTTTTAAATGAAAGAGCACTGTACCTCAAATCCTGTATCTATCTCGAAGGATAAACACAAGAATTGAGGATGAGGCTCGATCAAATAAACTAAGGAAAGTATGACGTTTGTTTGGTCTGCAAAACCTTTGTATTTGCTAACAAATTCCCTTATTTAATATTAAGGATTTAATAAGGTTTATATTAAGCTGGGTTCAGACATGCTTCCTATAAATGCAAGCCCCTATAGTTAATTACATCTTAAATGACTGAAGTCACTTAAGAATACTCTCGATAAAAATCAGAAATATTATCTTCAACGAGTTTCAAATGATAGGACTCTTCAACGAAATTGGACCAAGAGGTGTGCAAAAGGGAATGGTTCAAACTTGGGATATTTATTAAAGGATCCAAAGAAAGAAGAATTAGGGGATGTCACAGATCCAGAGGATAACCTCAGTGACTTCCCAAGATATCCTAATGTTTGGCTCCAGTTTTGAGAAGAAATATTTAGGTGTTTCATCCTGCCAATTTTATTAGTTAGGGCTTACATTCGTGTGAAATGATCATACAAATAGCCTGGAAGGTGTGAGGATTTAGGTCGTGACAAACGACAACCTCAGAATCCTAAGACGAGTTAGGGCTTATATTCTATAGCAGGGCTGTGCAAAGGTCTAAAGATGATGTAAGGATTTACGTTGCATAAGCAAGCAACCTCGAAGTCATATGACTTTATTGTTTAAGTCTAAGGAAGGAAGATTGGTTTAGCTGGGGAAGACATGTTTTGCTGTTGAAGATGGTCGTGCTCCCCACCAAGCTTGCTCCAAGTTCCCTGCCGCGACGAGTTTGAGTTATCTAATGTGTCAAGTTATAATGTCAAATCAGGTGGCCCTATGATTGAAGTTTAAATTTTATGAGGGCATAATAAATTTGATTAGAGCGACAACGGTTAGGATCATACGGTTCCCTCGTTCTGACACCACTATTTTCTATTGGATTCACTTAGTCCAAATAAACTTACTAAACCCAACTTAATGCATTCCATAATTTCATTTATATCGTGCGAAGCCTCGTTAGCAAGCATAGGTTACCTCCTCCGAGGGATTCATGATCATCCAGTAGAAATGTCTTAATTTAGTTGAAGTTGTAGTTTTGTGTGATGTTTGTGATTAAATTTTGAGTTGTTTTATATTTTGAATGTTGTGGAGGTGAGTTTTATCTTGATTGATTTTAGCTTTGGTTTTGGTTATGGTTATGATTATGGTTAACATGCAAGTTTATGTTGTTTTCATACATGTAGGTAAATGCAAGTATAAAAAGAAACAACATAAGCATAAAGCATGTAAGGAAAAGGCACAAGAAAGACGGTTCTATAAACTGTAAAAGCGTACCTGGCGAATCTTTTCGTTTCACCACCTGAAACTTAGAAATGCATGTGAGGGCATTTATAAAGAGCAGGAAAATTAAAGTTTTGGTGGTTTTCCTAACTCTATGTTGTATTTTGGTGGGTTCTTAAGAGTTTAATTAAGGATGATGTTGTCAAGCAAAACATATTAAGTTTAGTAGATCTCCGAGGTATCCAACAGATCTAGAGAAAGGAGCAGGTCCATGCTACTCTCTCGTTGCCTGGTGGAAAGTCCTGAGTTCTTTTTAAACTTATTATGTTGTTTGATAATTCATCCTGGAAATACCCTTAATGCTCAGTGAACATTGATGTCTCAATTATCTCTGAGAATAGGTTAATTATCACTTGTGATTCAATTTAAGAATTATGTGGGCATGAGATCCTTAATAGCTCAAACTTGGGACATTTATTAAAGGATCCAAAGAAAGAAGAAATAGGGGATACCACAGATCCATAGGACAACCTCAGTGACTTCCTAAGATATCCTAATATTTGGCTCCAATTTTGAGGAGAAATATTTAGACGTTTCATCCTGCCAATTTTATTAGTTAGGGCTTACATTCGTGTGAAATGATCACACAAATAGCCTGGAAGATGTGAGGACATAGGTCGTGACAAACGATAACCTCAGAATCCTAAGACGAGTTAAAGCTTATATTGTATAGCAGGGTTGTGCAAAGGCCTAAAGATGATGTGAAGATTTACGTTGCATAAGCAAGCAACCTCGAAGTCCTATGGCTTTGTTGTTTAAGTCTAAGGAAGGAAGATTGGTTTAGCTGGGGAATACATGTTTTGTTGTTGAAGAAGGTCGTGCTCTCCACAATGCTAGCTCCAAGTTCCTTGCTGCGACGAGTTTGAGTTATCTAATGTGTCAAGTTATAATGTCAAATCAGGTGGCTCTATGGTTGAAATTTAAATTTTATGAGGGCATATTAAAGTTAATTAGAGCGACACCGGTTAGGATCCTACGGTTCCCTCATTCCGGCACTACTATTTTCTATTGGATTCACTTAGTCCAAATGAACTTACTAAACTCAACTTAATGAATTCCATAATTTCATTTAAACCGTGCGAAGCCTCGTTAGCAACCGTAGGTTACCTCTTCCGATGGATTCCCAATCATCCAGTAGAAATGTCTTAATTTAGTTGAAGTTGTAGTTTTGTGTGATGTTTGTGATTAAATTTTGAGTTGTTTTATATTTTGAATGTTGTGGCGATGAGTTTTATCTTGGTTGATTTTAGTTTTGGTTTTGGTTATGGTTATGATTATGGTTAACATGCAAGTTTATGTTGTTTTCATACATGTAGGTAAATGCAAGTATAAAAAGAAACAACGTAAGAATAAAACATGTAAGGAAAAGGCACAAGAAAAACAGTTCTATAAACTGTAAAAGTTTACCTGGCGAGTTTTCTCGTTCCACCACCTGAAACTTAAAAATGCATGTGAGGGCATTTATAAAGAGCAGGAAAAGTAAAGTTCTGGTGGTTTTCCTAACTCTATGTTGTATTTTTGTGGGTTCTTAAGAGTTTAATTAAGGATGATGTTGTAAAGCAAAACATATTAAGTTTAGTAGATCTCCAAGGTATCCAACAGATCTAGAGAAAGGAGCAGGTTCGTGCTACTCTCTCGCTGCCTGGTAGAAAGTCCCGAGTTCTTTTTAAACTTATTATGTTGCTTGACAATTCCTCCTGGAAATACCCTTAATTCTTAGTGAACATTGATGTCTCAATTATCCCTAAGAATAGGTTAATTATCACTTGTGATTCAATTTAAGAATTATGTGGGCATGAGATCCTTAATAGCTTAAGCTTGTTCTAAAGGCCCTTATTCACATAACTTTTAAATGAAACATCAACAAATCAATTATTTACCCTTCTCATGAGATAATTAAAATATCAGGTTCACTCAACATAGGGTATATTAATTCATTTAATTT
>NEWO01001870.1:36038-46451 GCA_003013225.1 Phalaenopsis aphrodite
TAATCAACTGAATCTGTCACATTAAATTCTCCAATTATGCATCCAACAAAGTATATTTCCCTATTTTTTTGCACTCAATTCCATTGATGACATACTCTCCCATGAAATCAAATGTGACTCTCCCCCTTTTGTAGAAATTATATCCCTTTTCAGAACATATGTTTTTCAACATGTTTTAACATTTCAATTGATCAGATCGAAAAGTAAATGAAGATCACAGTTCGAATCATCACAAATTATTAACGCTTAAAACCATAGAAAACAAAATCAATTATTCACAAAACCATGTCTTAAAGTAGGGAGAAGGATAAAGAAGATTACTCATAATTCCTGAGAGGGATACAACAAAATATAGATTTCATATATAGAAATAAATTTACAAAATAAAAGAAATGAAAGACACAACTTATCTCACAATCCTTCTCAAGCAAATCCCTAGAAGTTCTCTCCAAGCCTTTCTTTCTTTACAAACACACTCAATTCTCTCTTATAAGTGTAATGAAGAAGAAAACTCTCACCTTCCCTCTCCTATTACAACCCTAGAAGAAAATCTCCTCTCCTTGCCTTTCACACCACCACCTTCTTGCCTTTTTGTCCCCCCTCCAACTCTCTCACAACTCTTTGAAGTCTTCTTCTTTTATTACGGGCCACCGCTTTCAAAAGAAATTCAAAATTTGCTCTTAAATTTTCTCCAAAATTTAACTATTTTGAATTAAAAAGATGTGTCATTTTATCTAAGAGACATATCACTTCATAAAAGAACCTTCTAAAGTGTCTAGATGCGTTGAATCACTCCAAGGGATGTGTTAAACATGTTTCCTTTTGAAAATTCACACAAAATTCATCTCGAACCGCCTTAATATACAAAAAGTCATCTCTGGCGCATCATGCGCCAGCTCTCTGTCAAACGACACATCATGTGTCAGAATTCCAAAATTCGCTGTCTTAGCTCCAAATTTCGTTCTTTTTGCCATTTTTGCTCCAAATGTCTAAAAATGATATGCCTGCAACAAAAACATAAAAATAATATTCTTTAAATTGCCATATCACCAAAAATAAACATAAAATATGTACTTAAAATAGTATATTATTTTTGTGTATCATTAACGGAGTAATCATTATGAAAATTTTAATAAAAAAATTAAACCAATAAAAAGCAAATCCTTTTAAAAATTAATTATTTAAAAGAAAATCCTAGTAAAAATTAAATTAATTAAATAAAATACTATAAAAAACCAAATTGATTCAAACTCAGATAAAAGTAAAATAATATTAAACTCGTTAGCTTAAAAATCCTTAAATACATTAAAATGTAAAGTAAACCCCTTATGAGCAAATCTAATTGAATGTAATTTGAAAAATAATATTTAAGCCTTCATGTATAATAAGATTTTTTGAACGCACATTGTTGCTAACAAGAACCATATGGTCGGAATAGATTAACTTTTTTTTTGACTATGCAGATCAAAAATCGAGAACCTCAGGAAGATGAAAAGTCATAGACAACTTTTCTAATCGGCTGAGAACTTATTTAACTTTCTCACTTCACAATTCACCCCTCTTTAGACATCATTAAACATTAACCCTTTAGACATCACAAGAGTAGAAAAATTTTGTTGTAATTTTTATTTTGTTTGCTTGGTAGATGCTTTTTAGGATGAGTAGAATTTTCTCTTTCATTTAGTTGTGATAAATTTTTTGTGCATTTTTCTAGGTTTTCATTCGAAGCTTAGGATGTGCTAATTCTATCATTTAGGGATGATATAATTAAAACGGTTAGCTTGTTGTAGTAATATAGGATATAATTTTTTGTAGTATCTTTCTTTTCTAAAATTTTGGTGTATTTTGGTTGGTTGAATGTCAACGTCTGAACCTTCTAAAAAAGGATAAACACTGGAGAGAAGAATGAACCTAAACTAAACCAACAACAATGCTTTGCACGATGTAAACTAAAGAGACTGATGTAGGTCCAAGATTGGTACCTATTAGTTGTTTTTGTCATTATGTTTGCTCGATAGGTCTGCTCACATTTTAGGTTGGTTCCATTTGCCTTTTGCCTGGATTATCTATAGGCTCACTAAGGACTAAATATTATACGTAAATTAAAAATTAATAATTTTGACTTCAATGTTCAAAATTAACTTAACTCATAACTAAAACAAAAATTGTGGAAAATTTTTCGTTAATAACCCTGAAAAATATCATGCATTTAAAACCGAATTGATATTAACTAAAATTGAGTAGACACCACTTTATGATTTTGAAATAACAACAAAAAAAATCACCATAGTCATGCACTTGACCATCTTGTTTCTATCTCCCATTTGCTTGTCATAAATAATTATTCTACTTTTGAGCATCTCCCATTTGATTTTTCAAAAATTAATCCTGAAAATCCGAACTTAAGGTTTTCTTGAAGACAAAACCACAGACTTAACAAAGAATTTTTTATGTATTGCTTAATATGTATTTAATTAGAAAGATTTGTGTCTATAGGAAGTTTGTAACCCATATTTAATCCAAACTCTATCTAGGGTTCGAATTAGTTAGATGAATGTTTTATCGGTTTTAATCGTCGACCATTCCAAATATCAAATATTCCTTAATTTCAGTTATAAAATACATCACAATGTGCTATTTCTATCCCTTGAAATAGTATATTATTTTTGAAATCATGTTGATTATTTAAATACTTAAATCTTTGAATCTGTATAGTTTTATAAAAGTAACCTCCTCGTGACATGTCAAAAAATAAAACCCACTGGCTAATTCTAAGATATAATTAACTATAATGCTTTATTCATATAGGAAAGTTGTAAGCAAGATTAAAATAAACAATTTCTAACCCAGGAAAAAAGTATGTTTTGTCCACACATATGCATAATTTTTGAAACATTTATTTTCTGATTAATTATATTATAGACTAATATTTCTGTCTTTCAAGATAGTTTTTTTTTATTAATGTTGCATTCGATCATAAAAATAAAAATAATCAAATTTTGCTTGGAAAGATCATAAAAATAAAATTCATCAAATTTTGAGTGGAAATTTTTCTTAAAGCGTAATTTCGAGCTTAAATTCATCTATCTCAAAATATACTCTTCCAACAAAACATTTTGTATTTATTCTTTATTCCCCTACCATGATGTGTTGTTAAGCTCCATCATTTAACTTAAGAAAAAATGTATTAATTCAACAACTGTCTCCATTTCGCCATTCATTAAATTGGCAAATTAGAATGCTTCCTTTAATAAATTTATGATGAAAAATCTAAACAACACTACATTACTACAATCATATTTTAATAACATTCTTTGAAGTGCAAATGAGGTTATCATTGATTTGTTGTCTTTGAGACCTAACATATCCATGCTACAAACTGCGAAGTATATCTCATACTAACTCTAATAAAAGTGTGTAACAATAAGCACACATTTGATCTTTCTTCTTTAAAATTTTCATTCGTAATTATTCTTCAAACCATGCCTTCCACCCTTGTAATTTTTATTAAACTTGGCGATTCTCGTATTATTTGTTATCTTTAGAATACTATTAAATTAACTACAAGAATGTGCTTCTTCTAACTTTATTAATCTAATGTTGAACTTACCAAAAAGAATATTAGGTGGTGAATAGGCTATCTTATGAACAGCCTAGTATGCTTGAGTAAAGGATAAAAGGTGAAACATTCTAACATTCAGAAGTGGAGGAGAGATCTCAAGTGAGTTGAACTCACCATTTACCATAGTTGCATCTATCTCTTTCAATTACTTTTCCTTCTTGTCACTTCATAAAAATTTATTATTTCCCCTATTTTTATTTTACTCAAACTTTCAGTTAATGGAACAATATAATAAGTATATCTCATTTCAAATAACATATAAACAAAATAATAGTTAAACAGATGGCTTCAAAATCCATAAAGATATTTTTTAAAAATATTTGAGTATATTGGTAATTTTGTAATTGTATTATGTTAAGCTCATTAATTTTTATTTATCAAGACGCTAAGCATGTAATATTTAAAGATCATTTAATCTTCTAGTTGGCATCTTATCTTTCCAAATATAATTGACTTGATAGATTAGGGCTCATTTGGACCAAGATTGGAACACTTTTGTTGCGGTGGTGCACATGTCATCATGGTATCCAATGTGATTCTTTTAACAATAAGATTTTTTAAAAATTTTGAGTACATTTGTAATGTTGGAATTTTATGATGTTGGTAACAGTATTCTTTTTTAATAACCATGCTAAACAAAAAAATCATTTATCTTCCAATTAAAAACATAAATTTTAAATTATGCTTCAGAGGTTTAATTATGGTTTATTCGGGTCAAGATTGGATTACATTTGATATCGTCGAGCTTGTCATAAGGACTTTCATTTTCACTATATATTCCTTGCGCTTGGAGTTCAGATAGTCCTGAGTGTCCCTCTTGTGGTTTAACTCAAATATGTAATGAGATGCGTGCTTGGTCAGGAAGCTAGAGCCGTTTGGAATTTGTTATAAATCCTCCTGCCAGCCCTCCAATATAAAAAATAAAAATTGATGAGTAATCTCGACCTGGTCATAAAAAATTCCAACATCTCCTTACAGTGATGAGATGAGAACACCTGTTTTCCTAAAAATGAAGCGGAAGATGGGAAGGTGAACAAACAATAACAGATAAATGAGAATTTTAAAACCCCATACTTCAAAGATTAAATTAAATATCTCTTTTTATTCATCTCTGTTTGATATTTAACAACTTAACTTACGACCAAAGAACACCCCCAAAGCATCATCTCGTTCTTTCATCTCCTATAAATAGCACACGACCGTCCTGTTATATTGTCATCAACCACATAGCAGGCAAATAACAATTCTTCACTCCTATTCCTCTCCCACGGCCTCCATGGCCCACGTAAATCATTTCTTCTACCTTTTCATAGCACTCGTTTTGCTCGAAAGCTCCCTATGCCAAGGTGGACGTCTTCTCCTCGACACGACGACTCCCGAGTCACCACCGATTCCAACGCTGCCACCACAACCAAATTCACCGTCGATTCCAACGCTGCCATCACAGCCATCTCTTCCGTCCATCCCGCAACCTACGACGTTGCCGCCGTTGCCCCCCGTACCTGCTCTTCCTAAGCTTGCTTTGCCTCCATTTCCAACCATTCCCAACATTCAACCAATATCATTCCCTCCACTTCCAGCAGGAATTCCATTCAGTATTCCCAATGTTCCATCAATCCCATCCATTCCGTCTTTTGCGCCACCACCTGCAAGCGAAAGCCCATGATAGCTGAAGCATGAGACAAACAGTATATTCCTTTGATTTTATTCATTTGGATACGATTACGGTGGTGTTGTTTTGGAATTTAGTATTGTTCCGGTATCTGTAATTTGTACGTGTATTTTAGTATTTAGTTTTTCTTTGATCGCATTGTTGTGTTTGGATATTGGTGTTTCGTTCTACGTGTTGGAAATATGTTACCTACTGTTTCGAGGCATTGTATTTAGAAGATTGAAATAACGTTTGTTGGGTCACTAATTCTTATTGAGTCTCGCCCCTACTTGAATCATATTTGTCATGTTAATAAATTAAAGTGGGATTTACACAAATACCACAAATTTTTATTGCTTGGCTTAAATTTTATTATTTCCATATATATAGTACTCCACTTTTTATATACTTGGGACAAAATGATAAACTTATTAACATATTCATCATGAACTATAAAACTTAAGAAAACCCTAAATAAAAGAAACAAACCGACGGGCCAAAACACATAAGCAAACCAAAGTATCACCAAGTAATCAAATAAAGCAAGATGAACTTAAATATAACATTAAATTAAAGCTTAAACAGATCATAATGAATTTAATAAGTGAATCTAAGTTAAAAGGAAGTAAATGTTGCAAAGCCATAAAAAATTAAGGAAAATCCTAAAATCCATCAAAACTTAAACATAAAATTAACAATATTAACCACTATCTAAAAGGATGTCTTGGATGCGGTAACCCATGATTGCTAACAATGACTCCTCCGACTACTTGTTACAAAGCATGCCAACCTTGAGACGATAGAATGGTTGGATCTTAATCAGGGTCGTCATAAAGAAAATCCAAGTAATAAAATCAAATCAATTATAAAAAAATCCTATTAAATACAATCATAGTAATATTCAAATTAAAAAAAAGAAAATACTTTAAAAAAGTGAAGGTTATTAAAAGTCATAAAAAGGTAAAATAATATCAAAGTCATCAACTTAAAAAATCATAAAATGATTAAAACTTAAAATAAACCACTAATGAATAACAGAATGTAACATGAACAACACTAAAAAAATTTACAATTTTTTCAACGGCCAAACATCGGTTATGATAAGAAAAATCATCACTTTTAATATTATCGAAGATTTTAAACTCTTGGGCAAAATGATTGTCAAGAATTCCAAAAGTGATTGATATTCTATCCTATAAATTTATTGACAGCTATTCGATAATTTAAAGTCGTAGCTTTTTTTTTCCAGAAAAATGAGTCGTAGGTAATAGTAGGTTAGTATAATTAAAAGTTCTTTTGCGGGTAAGTGTGACGACATATACGTCGGAAAAGTGTCACGCTCGTTTGTTTTTTTATGAAGCAAAACTGTCAGTTATACGTCGTTTATGCATTGGGTTAAATGTCGGAAAATTGTTGCATCTATCAGTGTTTTGATGAAAGTAAAAAGTGTCAGTTAAGCATCATTTTGGCATCATTATTTATAATCGATGGGTTAACTATCGAAAAAGTATCGCACCCATCATTTTTTGTATGACACATCTTGAGTCATTGGTTTTGTGTCGCTTAAGCGTCGGTGAAAATGTCCATCAGCTAGCCGTCAGTTTTTCCTACTTATAAGTTTGGAACCTTTGCTAAATTGATGGAAAGCCGTCAGAAACTTGTAGCACCAAAAAAATAAAGAAATTCTTTATTTTGTGTTTACATTACAACATTTACTGTCACAATAATAATTATACAATTCCAAGCATCTAATGAAATAACAAAGCTATCAAATAGTAATTTATGCAATTGAACAATGAAATAATAAAATTGCATCTACTCTAAAAGATGTACATCACCGTTCATAGAAAAAATCTATGTCCAGATGTACATAAACATAAAAAAAGAAAAATAAACCCTCGTAATCATCCTCCTTTATCTCGTCAGCATCAACCTTATCGTCCTCCTCCGCTTCCTCCTCCTCCTCCTCCTCCTCTAATGTTATCGCTGTCTTTTCAAGATCGCGCATTCACTACCAAAGGGAATCCAACTTAGCCTTCAACTTGGCCGCCATGTTGACCTGTAGCTCCGAACACATATGAGAGAAGCGGGCTTCCATCTTGATAGAGAAATCCACAACACATATGAAGATCTCCTCATGTTGTGTGTCAGATGTAGAAGCTGCAGATGCATTGGTGGAGGGGTGAGCGTCGTAGGCAAACCCCAGAGACCCGAACGCGTTGACTAGACCTTTATTCTTTTCTTTAGCAGCCTCCCTCCAGGGGCCGTACTCACTCTCGCGGATCGTAATACCTTTAGATGCTTGGGATCGGCTCTCCTTCAGCTACTGTAAACTCTCCTACAAAAAAAAATGTTTCGTTCACTTACAAGTAGCGTGTATTAAAATCAAAACATTTTAGCTCATCAATTACTTGTTTTTGATACATGACTGATTGGACCACCACTTATTGGTGCACTCATGTACATTGGTGGCGAAGGGCTCTCCTCCAATCTCCACAAATTGTCCATAAAATGAAATAGTTAGAATATATCTTCAAACTATAAAAAACTTTATAGAATAAGTGAAATCTTACTAGCCTCCGCTTGTATTCCATATGCGGGAGTACCCCCATTAGTGTGGTTGGAGGGTATCAAGCCTCCACAATTCGACCGCCTATTTGCTTTGGCTACTCCCTCTGCTTTAAGTAGTTCATAGAATCCTAGGCCTTATGCAGCGTGGCAAAAATATGATGGAGGCTATCACCACCATTGCACTTGAAGTTTAGCCGGATGTGTGCCTCGTACTTAGAGCACTAGGATAATTGTTTCTACAAATATTACAGGGATTATGCTCAATTTTTAAATAAATAAAAACAACTTAAGTTGTTTGTGAATGATTGTCAGCACTATTTTTGGTGTGGGGTTTGCCCATAAGAAGCTATCGGTCATCAGAATTGAAATCCCGTTGCCCGCTTCGGAAGGACGTTTAAAAAGTTGGGTTTTGAAAAAGATGAAGTCAAACTGACCCCATAATTTTCATAGTTTAGACGAAAGAACGCTTTACCTCAAATCCTGTATCTATCCCGAAGGATGAACACAAGAATTGGGGGTGAGGCTCGATCAAACAAACTAAAGAAAGTTATGACATCTGTTTGGTTTGCAAAATCAATATATTGGCCGACAAGTTCCCCTATTTAATATAAGGAATTAAATAGGGTTCGTATTATGCTGGGTTCGGGAAAAGCTTCCTATAAGGGCAAGCCCCTATAGTTAATTACATCTTAGGTAACAAAAGTTACTTAAGAACACTCTCAATAAAATCAAGAAAAATTACCTTCAAGGAGTTCAAATGGTAAGGACATTTCAAAGATATCGAACTGAGAAGTGTAAAGGGGATTGGTTCAAATTTGGAACATTTTATTTTGGAGTCCAAAGGAGGAAATACTAGAGGATGTCACAGATTCGAAGGAAAAGTTCGATGACTTGCCAAGCTATCCTATTATTTGGCTTCAATTTAGGAGAAATCATTTAGATGTTTCATCCTGCAATTTTTATTTATTAGGATTTACATTTGTGTGAAACAATCAGCACAAATAACCTTGAAGATGTGAGGGTTTAAGTCGTGACAAACGACTACCTTGGAATCCTAAGGCGAGTTTAGGGCTTATATTATACAATATGGTTGTATAAAGGCCTGAAAATATGTTTGAGGATTTATGTTGCACTAAGCAAACAACCTCGAATTCCTATGGCTTTGTTGTTTTAATGCTAAGGAAGAAGTGTATGAGTATAGATCTTCTTGCAGTTGAAGATAGTCGGGGTGTCCACTATGTAAGCTCCAAGCTCCTCGTTGTAGCAGAGTTCAAGTTTTCTAGGTCATTTAGTTATATGTCAAATCAGGTGACCCTATGGTTAAAGTTCTTTAAATTTTATTATGGGCATATTAAAGTTGATTAAAGCGACACCGGTCAAGATCCCACGGTTCCATCCTCCCGACACCACTATTTTCTATTGGAATCACTTAGTCCAAATGAATTTACTAAACTCAACTTAATGAATTCCATAATTTCATTTAGACTATGAGAAAACTCGTTAGCAACCGTAGGTTACCTCCTCCGAGGGCTCCCGATCTTCCAATATGGATGTTTTAATTTAGTTGAAGTTGTATTTTTGTGATGTTTGTGATTAAGTTTTGAGTTGTCTTATATTTTTGAAATGTTGTGGAGTGATTTATGCAATTTTATATTTTCTATGCAGGTATGTAAATACAAGCATAAATAAAAGTGCAGTAGGAAAGTACAAGAAAGACTATAAAACGCTGTAAACAGTAAAAGTGTACCTGACGAGTCTTCTCGTTCCACAACCTGAAACTTAAAATGCATGTCAGAGCATTTATGTATATAGAGCTGGAAAAGTAAAGTTTTGAAAACCTTCCTAACTCTATGTTGTGTATTGGGTGTCTATAAATTTTAAGGATAATATTATTAGGTAAGACATATTAGGTTTAATAAATCCCTAAGGTATTCACCAGATTAAGAGTAGGGAGCAGTTCCATGCAACCTTCTTAATATCTGGTAAAAGACCTTGAGTCTATTTAAACTTTATTATGTTGCTTAATAATTGTTCTGAATATCCTGATGCTCAGTGAACATTGATGTCTTGATTATTCCCAAGAATAAGGTAAGCGTCATCTACCTCTTAATTTGAAGATTATGTTGGTGAAGACCCTAAAGGGGGCAAATTAGTGTATTTAGGGACACTTAACCAAATTTTTAGCCCTAATTGGACTTCTGGTGTTTTAAAAGAGTTTGATTATGTTGATTTTTCTAATCCTCTTTATTAAGTTTTAATATTGGCTTAAATTCACCACTAAGTCCTTTAGACCTAAGTAGTGTGTGTATTGATTTTGAAAGGATTTAAAACTTTAAGTGATCATTACCAAGATCATTTAATCATCATAAATAAAGGTGTAAAATCATTAATTTTCAAAAATTATACCCTTAAATTCAAAAGTCATTTTTGATTAATGAAGTTTCCAAAATTTTGATAATTATGGGAATTATCTTATAATTTGGCAAAATGAAGTGAGTTTCTACAATTTAAGCCCATTTTGATTGCAAATCATCAAATGAGTTAATTAATATCAGAAATTACCCATTTC
>NEWO01001871.1:2278-21833 GCA_003013225.1 Phalaenopsis aphrodite
TTTTTGTTTTGGTTTTTTATGATGCCTTCTTTTTCTCATTTGTTTGTTGATGGAGTTTTGGTTGGGGGAGGTGGCTCTTTGGCCACGCCTTCCTTTCCTATATTTCCTCAAGGTTTTCACGATACTCTTATGGTTGGAGTGGATTATACCTTAATTAAAAAATTACGGAAAAAGAATGAAAAAAATGCGTTATTTGTGACTGAAGATGAAACATTGATTCTTGCATCTTCTTGCCGACTGGCTCTTTTGGGTAAATTTACTTATGGCATCCCTAAAGTTGAGTTGATAAGGAGAGAGTTTGAAATGCTAAAATTAAAAGGCTGGTGGAAGGTTGGAATCATAGATGGTAGATACATTTTAATACAACTTGCTAAAAATGAGGACTATATCAATCTTTTTGCAAAAAGATTTTTGCGGATAAAAATAGTGTGATGAAATTTCAGAATTGGTCTGTATACTTTGATCCTAAATCTGAATTGCCTATAATATCGGTCTGGATTCATTTTCTAGGTCTTAAATTGCCATGAGGTACGTTTTTCACTTAGGGCTGCTTATGGAAAACCATTGAAAATGGAAAGTGCTACCTATACGCTATCGTGACCTTCTAAAGCTCGTATTCTTGTTGAAATGGATATAACACAACCATTTTACAATGAAATTTGGATAGGATCACAACATCAAGGAAACTGACAATCTATGGAAACTGAATAACACTCTCCTTACTGCACTAATTGTTCTATGTTTGGCCACCAAACATCATTTTGCTTCAAATTGAACCATCAACTCAAAAATTCTCATATTGCTCCACACACACACACTACCCTCCCTGAAAACCCCCAATCTAATGAGCAACAGGAAATCCCATCTATTGTTGAGAATGTGATTGATTTAGATGAAAATCCTCCTATACAAACTACTACTTCAAACTTGGACAATTTAGGTAATGAGGCCTTACTCATTAGCACTGATGACATTTCTCAACAGGTTAATACTAGTGAAGGCAATGCTTTGGCTGATGATTATAATGAGCTAATGTGGCTTCTGAGAAGCCCGTGGAAACATCCTTAACATAGGTTCCTCATTCCTGATAATCTTGGGGCTTTTATTCCCTCTAGCTTTACAATTGATACTTCTTTATTTGGGGCCCCTACTACTACTATTGATACTAGTACTTCGCTACATAATGCAACCATAACTCTAGAAAATGAGTGGCAAGTCCAGAAGCACTCAAAAAAGAGGCTAAACGCAATAATGAGTTATCTAATCTTAATGCTAGCAACATTATCCATGAAGGAATTTAGCATTCTGATGGGTAACAGTTGGTCAACCCTACTAGATCTTCCAGAAGGGCTGGCTCACACCACCATGTTTAATATTGTGGTTTGGAATATTAGGGGAGTGGCAGACCCTAACTCCCTTAATAGGCTCAAACAACTTAGTAGGGTTCATAAATTACACATTTTTGCTATTTTGGAGACTATGGTTCATGTTAATAAAAGTAGAATCTTAAATAAATTCAAAGGATACCATTCTTCTTGCAACATCAACAACAAAATTTAGGTTTTTTTTAAGTCCACTATCTCTCTTTCTATCATTGAAGATGAGAACAATAAGTTTTAGCACAAATCAAGTTTGAAGATTTCCAAGGATGGGGTACCTTTGTTTATGCTAGTTCTCAGAGAATAGGGGTAGGAAGAGTTGACCCTGCTCTTATTACAAGGTTTTCTAATTTTATTTCTAATGTAGGTTTATTTGACTTGGGTTACACTTGCTCTCCTTATACATGAAGGAGGGGGTTTCTTTTATCAAAGATTGGATCGGTTCTTGGCTAACTCTATTTTTTTAAGACACTTCCCTATTGTGAGGGTTCAACATTTGAGCTATGCTACATCTGATCACAATCTCATATTACTTACTTTGGCCTTTACTGTTAAACTGAGAGTTTCTCATTTCAAGTTCTTACATGTTTGGGCTTCTCATGAAACTTATTTGGCTTTGGTGCAACATGTGTGATAGTTTGAAGGAGCTGGGCCTCCTTGGTTTGCTTTATGGAAACTCCATAAAAAGATGGTTGCTCATTTAACTAAATGGAATTACCAGATTTTTGGTAATGTTCAAAAAAATTACAAGATGCTCAGCATGTTATTGAGTCCTTGGAAGCTCAACTTGTTTTCTCTTCTGACATGATGTATACCATTGCTCAGGCTCATATTTCGTTAATGGATGTTATAACTTTGGAAGAGAATTTACTTCAGTAGAAGACTAATGATATATCCCTTGTTATGGGGGATAAAAATACCAAATATTTTCATGCCATGCTTAAGCATAGAAGAAATATTAATAGTATATTGAAAATAAAAAATGGGGACGAGCAAATTTTGACTAACATGGATGATGTTGGAGCTAGCACTGTTAATTAGTTTACTGAGCTTTTTCAAACTTCTACTAATGTTCTGCTTGTGGATTCTACTCATTTTGTGGATGATTATTATTACGTCAATGGTCTTCATTTAACTTATCCCTCTGATGAATTGCTTTCAAGTTTATTTGTCCTAACAAAGCCCTGGCCCTGATGGATTCTCTTCTTCCTTCTACACTCACTCTTGGGATGTTATTAAGCAGGAGGTTATCCTTGTCCTATAAAGTTTCTTCCTTGGTGATAACCCTGGTAAATATTTCACTTTTGCTTAGATTGTTCTTATTCTTAAAGGAAATGATAGGATCTCAAATGATAGGATCTCCTCGGATAACTTTCGTCCTCTTTCCCTCACTACTGTTATTTCTAAGGTTATGAGTAAAATCATAGTCAACAGACTGCAGCCTCCTCTTTCTTATATCATTGCTCCTCAGTAGTGTACTTTCATTAAGGGTTTGGATATTACAGATAATATCCTTTTAGCTCAGGAGATGATTGAAGACCTTGATAAAAAGACCAGAGAGGTAATATGGTGCTCAAATTGGATATCAAGAAGGCTTTTAACACTATTAATTGGGACTTCATCATAAAAATTTTACAGGCTAAATGCTTTCAACATGATTTTTGTTTACTCATCAAGAGATGCCTTTCTAACGATAGCTATGGTGTGATGGTTAATGGGAAAGCACGTGGTTTTTGCTCAGCTAACAGCGGTATTAAACAAGGTGATCCACTTTCTCCCACCATATTCATTATTGCATTTGACTACCTTTCTAGGCTTATTATAAGTGGCATTTTGAGCATTCTTAGATTCAATTTTCACACAAATCTAAGATTGTGGTGAGTCATCTTGCTTATGCTGATGATGTTATCTTGTTCTTCAATGCTAGCAAGCGTGCTGTTAAAACCACCATGTCGTTATTAAACGACTTTCAAAATTTCTATGGTATGATGTTTAGCTTGCCCAAATGCTCTATCTATTTTGAGAAAGGTGTCCCCAATAAAAGACATGCCTGGGCCTCTAATTACACTGGTTGCAAAATCTCCAAGCTCCCAATTAAATATCTTAAGGTGAACATTCTTAGACGCGAGAATAAATAAACTCAGATGGATCATGTGATTGATAAAGTTAAACTCAAGATTAATGATTGGAAAAATATGTTTTATCTAATAGGGGGAAACTCACTTTGTTGAAAAGTGTCATGTGTACACTTCCTCTCTATGTTATGCAAGTTCTTAAAACCAATAAAAGCACTCAAGAGAATCTTGAGCCTATTTTTAATAAATTTCTTTGGAAGGTCCCTAGGTCCTCCAAACTTTGGACTAATTAGCAATACAATAGTAGGCCTATTTATACTGGAGGTCTTGGTTTTAAATCTATGCAATAAATTATATATATCAATATGTTTAAATTATTGTTTTAATTCCATTTAGGGGATTCTTTATGGGCTCAATTTATGCAACATAAGTATGGCAAATTTTCTCACCCCTCCATGGTCAATTAGAAGGTGGGGGATTCTAGGCTTTGGAAAGCTATTATTTCTGTTCAGGATGTTACCTCTTATTTTATTTTTTGGGACATTGGGAATGGTTGCATCTCTTTTTGGCATGTTGATTGGGGGATTTCTTCTTATCCTACTTTGTCAAACACTATTTGTGACCCTAATATGTTGCTTTCTGATTATTGGCTTGATGGAGCCTGGAATATAGCTAAACTTATTTCTTTGGTTGGAGATTCAACTTCTACTATTACTACAATTCCTATTAAGGGTATTTATATGGTTGTTCCACTTTGGAAATTCCAAAGTAGATTTTCTTGTACTAAGCTGTTCTATTTAAAATTGCATACTTTTAACCCTTGGAAATGGTATTCTTATACTTGGCATAAGTATATTTCTCCCTCTATCTCTTTTTCCATTTGAATATATTTTCATAGCTTGCTTCCTCTTGATGATATTCTTAAAATAAAAGTGTTTAAACTCGCATCTTTTTTTTATAATTGTAAAGAGGATGTCGAATCTGCTAATCATTTATTTTTTGAGTGCCCCTTTGCAAAAGAGGTTTAGAATAGGCTTGGGTGCTATTTTGGAATCAATTGGCCCTCAAATTTGAGAATTAAAATTGTCATTAGGATTTGGTAGGATTTTGATCGTTCTCTTAAAGAGCTTTATTATTTTCCCACTATTGTATTTTGGTTCATTTGGATGACTCGTAATAGCCACAACTATGAAAATCCTTGTCACACCTCTACCACTTTCTCTACCTTAATTGTGGCTCATTTTCATAAAATATGGAAGCAATCTAATGGAATGGCTACCTCTCTTCTTAAAGGTATGGGTAGGAAACCCATTCTAGTTAAATGGGCACCACCCCCACTTGGATGGATCAAAATCAATATTGATGGTAGCTTTTCTTTAGATTATACTGGAGTGGGAGGTCTATTTAAAGATGCTTTTTGTAAAGGCTTAGCTTTCTTTGCCTTCCCCTGTGTTGCCACTTCTTCTCTTGAAGCTGAGACTTGTGCACTGCTGGTTGCTTTGCAAATTGTTGTCTCTCTCAATTTCAATCACGTTCTTGTGGAGACTAATTTTGAAACTTTGTTTAACAAACTTTTGGCTAAGCTTAAGCCTATTTGGTATATCATTTCACTGTTGAGAAGGATATGGCTTTATATTGAGTTGCACCATCTTACTATTTGTTAATCTTTCATTTTTAGAGAGGGTAATGCCTTTGCGGATTGGTTTGCTAAATGGAGAGTGCAAAAGCATTAGTTGGTGATACACCTCCAACTTTGTTGCAAAATCTTATACAAAGTGACTTATTAGAAGCACCTTATGTTATATATTAAATATGCTTCTCCCTTTGCTTTTCTATTTAGGGCTTGTTATTTGGCTTGGATCTGTCTATTGGGAAGGAACTTTTGGAGCTCTGACTAGAAGAATTTTTTTGGTTATCTTTTAAGTAATAGGATACAGAACTTGAGTTTGGTTCTATCTAACTGGCTCTTCCTTAACAACCCTGATACCATTATTCACTCTTCGTGGATTTTCTTTTTTCTAATAAATACATATGGGGCTAGCTGTCCTTATTAATGGGGATGTGTTAGTGCTCATGACCTGCAATATTTTTACAGGAACTGCTTGCTTTCAATTTTGAATTTTACTGCAAGTTTTCAGAATTTTTATGCTCTTCATTGTTTACCCCATCCGATTTCTGATTGTTGGGGGTTTTTTCTGCTTTGGCCTACAGATCAACACTTTTCTGAGACTTTTCTCTGGTCCAAGGATTGGAAAATGCTATTTTGTGGTTATCTGTAATTGTTCTGGAATTGGGCTACTCTTATTTTGGCAAGTTTGGGAAACTACATTATTGTTTCACTTTGGATTATCAGGCCTTACAACAATTTTTTTGTTTTCTCATAAACAGACAACTTAGGTTCTGATGTACATGTCCTTTTTGGGTATACTATTTTTTGTTGGTATACATTTTGTGGGTATACATGTATTTTTGGGTCTCTTAATAATATGAGCTTTTCTTTTTCCATTGCATGGAGTTGTACTATGGATTGTGGAACCCTTAGGACTTTATTGTATTTTCTTTTGCTTTTAGATGGGGATCCACTATCCCTACCCCATTTTTAAAACTTTTTTATTATGTACACATAAGGAGCCACAAGTTGCTCTCTTAATTAATATATATATATATATATATGAAAGAGGATGGAGTTTGGTGTGGCGACTGGCTTTGAGTTTGCTCTACTAGGGTTTCCATGAATTTCCTAAATTTTGTGGTTGCTACTGGCTCTTTCTCTTCTTCCAGAAGCTGTTCTTTCTTCTTGGGCATTTACTTGGTTGGTTTTCTAGTTTTTCTGCATTCCGGGAAACCTTTCTTTTTGAATTTGTTATTGTTCTATTGAGGCTGAATTGCTATGGCTGAGCTTAACAATATGGATTTATCTACCAATGTCCAATTGGTTAAGGCCACATTTGCTGATGTTGTGGGTAAAGGAGCAGCTACTGTTATAGATTTTGATGACCTTGTTTTCCCCCAGAGCTACCATGAGGCGGCTGGCCCAATTATAAAACCTCTAAGTAGGAAGAATGGGAAAGTGGCTATCATTTATAATGATTTAGAGATCCAAAACCTGACTGGGGTCTATAAATTTACTCTTATAGGCAAGTTCCAGCTGGGACATCCAAAAATGGAAGCCATAAGAAAATTCTTTGATGGCATTAAACTCAAAGGTGCTTGGAAGGTGGGTCTCATTGATGGCAGGCACATCCTTATTAACCTGTCTAGAGAAGATGATTATGCTAGAGTATTCTCCAAACATATTTTACAGATTGATGGTATTACTATGAAGATCTTGAAATGGTCCACTGAGTTTGATCCGAGCAAGGAGCTGCCTGTAGTTCTTATTTGGTTCAAACTTCTAGGGTTAAAGCTCCACTGCTTTAATCATAAAGTCTTGTTTAATATTGGTCAAGCACTAGGAAACCTTTGAAGTTGGATGTCTCTACTTACAACCTTTCCAGACCTTCAGTTGCCAGAATATTAGCAGAAAGGGACATCACCCTTCCTGCTGTGGAGGAAATATGGTTGGGGACTGAGCATAATGGCTATTGGCAAAAGATAGTTGTTGAACAGAAGCCATACTACTAATTCCATTGCAGCATGTTTGGGCATACTGATAGGAAATGTTATAAAATCAATTGCAGAAGATCTACTGGTGGGACTTCTAAGGAAACTTAACATTTCTCTGTTGAAGATGGGCAATTGAGAAATGAGGATATTGTTAATCAGGTTATTACCAAGGGCAGTGTGGATGATGGCCATCAGGGCTCAGGTAGACAATGAAATTGATGACCAGCAGGATGTTAAGGCCAAAGCTAATGCCTACTTTGAAGCATACCCTCCATGTTATAACCAGACTATCACTGAAGTACTAAACACTGATTGAACTTATGCTGAAACTGATAAAGTTATAGATAATCCCGTGGTGGATACTAATCAGGAGTTAGGTGATGAGGTTGTCCTGGGGGATCAACATATTGACACTACAATAATTGAGGGGTTGCAGACAGCCCTGGAGGATGAATGGCTTGTCCAAAAATCAAGGAAAAAGAAAAAGGGCTTTCAAGTTTTGAATACTGAAAAGGGGGGAAGTTACACTCTGAGGGATAGAAAATCCCATAAAGAAGCTCTGGAGGATATGGCTAATGCCAGAAGGAGGGGTAAATCAGTATCTATTGGATGATGAATATTCTTTGTTGGAATGTTAAGGGATTGGCACATCCTAAATCGCTTAACAGACTAATGGCCTTGAATAGGATGTATAAATTTTGGTTGATGGATATTTTGGAGCCTATGGTCTCTAAAAAATCCAAGAGAATTATTAATAAATTCCCTGGTTTTTTATATCTCTCAAATTTAAATAACAAGATTTGGGTGTTTCATAGGAAGGAGGTGTCTTGCAGCATACTGTGGGATCACCAACAATTTCTTCATATTAAGCTTCAACTTGGGGGTCAGGTAGGTCTAGCTACTTTTGTTTATGTTGGGTGTTCTTGTATTGAAAGAAAGGAGCTTTGAGATAGTCTAATAGCTATTAGCAGCTCTTGTAACTCCTTTTGGATGGTTGGTGGAGACTTTAATTACATTTTTGTACCTTCTGAAGAGCTGGGAGGCAACCCTCCTGAACTTAACAAGATGAACTACTTCAATGATCAAAGCAACCTGGCTGGTCTGTATGACCTTGGTTTTTCTGGTCCAAGGTTTACCTGGCGAAGGGGTCACCTTTGGGAAAGGTTAGATAGAATTTTTGTAAATTCTATTTGGCTTAGTGAGTTCATTCACACTTCTGTGCAGCATCTCAACATGACAGGATCGGATCACAGACCACTGCTTCTGAAAATTTTTGCATCTAATGCTAAGCACAAGCAACGTTTTAGATAGCTCAACATGTGATCTTCCCACATAGACTTCCTTAATCAGGTCTCAATGCTTTGGAGGGACTATCATCATTCCAACCGTTTGATTAAGCTATGACAACTGCAAAAGAAGTTAGGTAGGCATTTATCTAACTGTAATTGGAAAACAGTGGGAGACATCAATTTAAAAGTAGTGGAGGCTGAAAAGCAAGTTGCTAATTTGGAAGCTGAATTAGAGATAAACCCTAAAGTGGAGAAGGATTTATTGATAGCAAATGAAATTTTGATGAATGCCATCTGTATGCAAGAGGAATTCTTTGCCCAAAAGTCTGCAAAGACCAGATTCTGTGAAGGGGATAGAAACTCAAAATATTTTCATGCTTGTATCAATTTTAGAAGAAAGTGCAATACAATACATAAGATTAAGGATACTGATGGCCAGTGGCTTCATTTAGAAGACCTGATTGCTGCTAGTGTTGTTAACTACTACCAAACACTTTTTAACCAACCTTCTGTTTTTAGGCCCCCCCATCTAGCAGAATTTGTTTTGCAGGGATGAGAACTACACTAGGGGAATGGACCTGGCATCTATTCCTGGGGAAGAGGAAATCTGGTCTGCTTTGGCCTCCATTGATAGCTCCAAAGTTGCTTGTCCTGATGGATTTTCAGCTGATTTCTATAGAAAATCATGGAGGATCATTAAAGATGACATTATTAAGGCTGTCCCAGGTTTCTTCAGAGGTTTGGATCTTCCCAACTATTTTAAATGCTCCACTATAACTCTAATTCCCAAAACTTCTTCTACTATCTTGGGATCATTTCAGGCCAATTAACCTTACAAATGTGCTCTCTAAAATTATTAGTAAGGTGATCTCCAACAGACTCCAACCCCTCCGTCCCAAGCTCATTTGTGAGAACCAGTCAGCTTTCATTAAAGGGAGAAGCATAGTAGAGAATGTTCTGTTGGCCCAAGAATTAGAGTTGGATCTGGATAAGAATTGCAGAGGTGGGAACCTAATACTTAAATTGGATATTAGAAAGGCTTATGATACCATCAACTGGGAGTTCATTGAGGAAGTGTTGTATGCTAAGGGATTTACTGAACAATTTATCTTGTTGATATATAGATGGCTAAGAAACAACTCTCAATCAGTGTTTATTAATGGTAAATCTCATGGTTTCTTTACCTCATCTAGAGGAATCAAGCAAGGTGACCCACTATCTCCTACTATCTTCATCATTGCTTTTGATTACTGCTCTAAACCCTTGAATCAGCTTATGGTTTCATCTCCTCATACACTCTACAGTCATAGATCTAACATTGTTGTGAATCATTTAGCATTTGCTGATGATGTTATTATTTTTGCCAAAGCAACCAAGCCAGCTGTTAAATTGGTTCTTCAATGCCTCGAGAAGTTTCAGGAATGTTCTGGTATGCAATTCCATACTAAGAAATGCCTATTGGTGTTTAACAAAAAAGTTAAACCTGAAATTAAGCATTGGATTGTTGACATTAGTGGCTTCAGGTTTAGCTCTCTGCCTTTAAACTACCTGGGTACTTTATTTTTGAAGGGGAAAACTAGGCAAGTTCAATTTGATGAATGTATCACCAAAATTCAGGATAAACTGAACTTCTGGGCAAACTCATTCCTTTCCAATGGGGGTAGAGTTACCCTTCTTAAAAGTGTCTTGACAACTCTTCCATCCTATATCTCCCAGGTCTCTGTAATGAAGAAATCAACACAGTTAACTCTGGAAAGAATGTTTAATAGATTCATATGGGCAGGTCAGAGGAAACAAATGCATTGGACCAGGTGGCATAGACTATGTGAAAGTACTAGTGCTGGTGGGCTGGGATTCAAAAGTATCAAACAAATCTCTCAAATCAATTTCTGTAAGATTTGGTTGATGCTCAGAGCTCAAAGCTCTTTTTGGGCTAAATTTTTGAAGGGCAAATACTGTAGAGAGATGCACCCTTCCCTTGTCAGTAAAAGACTTGGTGATTCCAGGGCCTGGACCAATATGCTGAAAGTAAGGTCACAGGCTGAAAAACTTATTTATTTGGAAATTGGGGGAGGGCAAGCTAAATATTTGGTTGGATAATTGGGCTGGTGAGGGATTAATCAACCCCTCCAAGCTAAATATTTGGTTGGATAATTGGACTGGTGAGGGATTAATCAACCCCTCATCTAATTCCCATTTTAATCCTGCAACTCAGGTGGTTGAGTTATGGTTCAATGGTGATTGGAATAAGCAAGCTTTACAGAATATACTGGATAACAGAACCTTATAGAAAGTATTCAAATGCAGCATTGATAGTGAAAGTAAAGATAAAATGATTGTGAAAAAGGTGTCCCAGTATTTATCTGCATCCATAGCTAACTTCTGTTTTTCCTCAACAAAGAGTCATTTGGAGCAAATGTGTGTGGAATAAATTCCGATCCCCTTCCATGTCATCTTTCTCTTGGAGATTACTCCATGGCTTTCTGCCCATAGATGGCATACTGAAGTTAAAAGGTTTGAGAGGTCCTTCTAGATGTGGGTTATGTAAATCCCAAGAGGAAACTATTCAGCATTTATTTTTTCACTATTCCACAGTTCAACAAGTTTGGAACTGTTTAATTCCCAAACTGAAGTTAGATACTGTTCATCTGTCCTAGAGTGATTTCTTCCTCAGCTGGAAGGATTGTCAGGCCCATGATTTACTCCCTATTCCTTGTATCACAGCTTGGTTCATATGGATGGCTAGAAATAAGCTTAAATATGATGATACCTGGGTGGCAGCTGCCACCATTGCTACCAACTGCATCAGCTACCTACAGAAATTATATTGTCATGGGAAGCTTCCTGAAATCCTTCACAGTACATCCCACAATCTTGCCAGAAATATCAAGTATGCACTTATCAATTGGGTTTCTCCCCCAAAGGGTGGAATTAAAGTTAACACTGATGGAAGTTTTTCTAATCCTTAGCTGGTATTGGAGGAGTGTTCAGAAGTAATAATGGGATGTGTTTACTCTACTTCCATTCTCTTGTTAGAGCTAAGGATCCTCTCGAGGCTGAAACATTGGCTATTTTATGGGCTATGTTTATGGCCCATAAGTGTGGTTTCACCTCAATAATCATAGAATCAGATTCCAGAATCCTAATTGATATTATTGAAGGGAGGATACCTACTCCATGGTACCTGATGCATTGGATCAGAAATATTCACTCCTTGGGAGAGGGTATTAGCTCCTCATACTCTCATATATTGAGAGAAGGTAATAGGGATGCCCATTGGCTAGCTAATGTTGGCCTTCATTCTGAGCTCCCTGGGGTAGGTATTTCTCTTACCACCCACTTAGACCTTGTAGCTCTTCCTTTCATTAGAGTTTTTTCTGTTTAAATTTTTGGGGAAGGGACTCTTGTGCTCCCTTCTCTTGTACTCTCTCTTTTTCTGTTTAATGAAGTAGGAGCAATTGTCTCCTTTATATATATATATATATATATATATTGACGTCTATAAATAGAGTAGGCTAATAAAATTCAGATTGTAAAATTTTATGAACAGTTCTATCACTTCCAAAATGACCCCCAAATTTAGAATCATGACATTTTTGAATGATTTCTTCAATTTCTTCATAAGGCACACATCTTCGCAAAACTATATCTTTACATTTTTTGCATAAATATGGGTCATCCCAAAAGTAAAAATTTCCATCATAAATAAATTTTATTTCTTGTCGGTTTGTCAATCCATATTGTAAAATACCACTAATAATGTAGTTTCAAATATAAGTGTATCATGGTATTTCCCATTCTTTAATAGTATAAAGTTGTTCATTCTGAATAGTTTCATTAATTTCTCTTTCAAAATTAGATGTGTCTTCCTGTTCCAGCCTAGAGAAATGATCAGCTATTTGATTATCAGATCCCTTCCTATCTACTACCACAAAATCAAATTATTGCATCAAAAGTTCACATCTAATTAATCTTGGTTTCACATTCTTCTTTTGCATCAAATATTTTAGAGCATAATGGTCTGTATACACAACACATATAGTTCCAATTAGATATCACATAAACTTATCAAAAGTATAAATAATTGCTAACAACTATTTTTTAGTAGTAGTATAATTAATTTAGGCATCATTTAGAGTTTTACTAGCATAATATATAGCTTTAAAAAAAATTTCATATCTCTGCCCTAAAACAGTTCTAATTGCATAATCACTTGCATCAAACATTAGCTTGAATGTTTCTCCCTAACATGTGAAACTATTATTAGGGTAGTGAATAAGTTTTTTCTTTAATAATTCAAAAGCATTAAGGCACTCTTGGTTAAAATCAAATTTCGTATCTTTTTTCTAAAAGTTGGCATAAAAGCTTTGTAATTTTTGGAAAATATTTTATATAATACTTGTAAAAACTAGCATGTCTTAAAAAACTTCTAACTACTCTTACAATAGTAGATCAAGGTAGTTTAGCTATAACTTAAATTTTAGTTAAATCTACATTCATGCCATTTTCAGAAATTTTATGCCCAAGTACAATTATTCCTGCAACCATGAATTTACATTTTTTTTTCCTAATTTAATGCTAAATTCATCTTTTTCACAACTTTCTAAAACTTTCTCTAAATGATTTGGACATGATTCAAATGAAATTCCAAACATAGAAAAAACCATCCATAAAGACTTCTATCTTTTTTCAATTAAATTACTAAAAATTGACATCATACATCTTTGAAATGTTGCAGGTGTGTTACATAAACCAAAGGGCATTCGTTGAAAAGAAAAAGTACCATAAGGACTAGTAAATGTTTCCTTCTCTTGATCCTCAGAGCAATAAAAATTTCATGATAACTAGTATATCCATCTAAAAAGTAAAAAAAATATTTGTACCCAGCTAACCTATCCAACATTTGATTCAAAAAAGGTAAAGGAAAGCGATCTTTTCTGGTGCCGAATTTAATTTTCTATAATCACTATAGATTTTCTAACCAGTGACTTGTTTTGTTGATATTAATTCATTATTCTCATTTTTCACAAAAGTCACACCTCCTTTCTTAGGAACACATTGAATTGGACTTACCAAATCATTGTCTGAGATAGGATATATTATCCCAACATCTAACCATTTTAAAATTTGTTTCTTAACAACATTTTTTATCATAGGTTTTATTCTCCTTTGAGGATCAATTTTTGGTTTGTGATGTTCTTTCAAAAAAAATTTGTGCATACAAATCAAAGGACTAATTCCTTTGATATCAGCTAATGTTCATCCAAAGGCTTTCTTAAATTTTCTTAAAGTTTCCAACAACTTTTGTTCTTGTACTAAGATATGATAATATGTAATGTAGATAAATCATCTAAAAAGGTGTATTTGAAATGTGTAGGATTATCTGTAGTATATAAAAAAAAAATTTTGTGAAGTATTTTTATTTCTATTTCAGGAGGTTTCAAACTCAAAGAAATCAGATTTCTATTATTATCTGTAGTATATAACAATTCAAATTGTTCCTAAACATAATCCAATTTTTCATTACTCACTTCTATCAATTTATCTAAAATTATATCTTCATCTTTATACTCCAAATGCTCTTCTTCAGTTTTCTTTTTAAATGTATTTGTGAAATTCATTGCTTAAGTAATCATTAATATCTTTTCTGAAGCATTCATCATCTTGTCCTGTTGTTGGGTATCTTACTGGTTTTGATATATTAAATTTAACTTCTTGATTACTGACTTTCATTGTTAACTCTTCTATCTTTACATCTATCAAAGCTCTTTGAGTGACAAGAAATGTTCTGCCTGATGTGATAGGAATTTTTTTTATCTTCCTCCATATCTAACACAACAAAATCCACAGGAAAGATAAATTTATCAACTTTCACTAATACATCTTATATAACTCTTTTAGGATAGGTAATTGAACGATCAGCTAATTGAAGTGTTACACTAGTAGGGGAAATTTCTCCTAAACCCAACCTTCTAAAAATTGATAGAAGCATAAGATTAATACTGGCTCTCAAATCACATAAAGTTTTTCCAAGGAATCATTTGTCAATAGCACAAGGAATAGTAAAACTACTGAGATCATTAAGTTTCTTAGAAAGATTTTTCTAAATTATGGCATTGCACTCCTAACTAAGTTCAACAGTTTCAATATATATAAACATCCTTTTTTCATTAAGTATATCCTTGATAAACTTCACATTGCTTGACATTTGTTCTAGGGCTTCAACAAGTGCAATGTTTATAGTTAATTTCCTCAATATTTCTAAGAATTTAGTAAATTGGTTATCTCTATTATATTGTTTCAATCCTTGAGGAAGTGGACGCGGTGGTCTATATATAGTAATTTTCATTGGATTAATAAAATATTTTGAATCAAGATGAGAATCTTCACTAAACTTTTCATTTTCCACCCCTTCTTTCTCAACTTCAATCTCTTTTTAAACTTTTGTTTCTAAATCTTTCCCACTTCCCAATTGGATAGCCTTAATTTGCTCTTTATTTTGATCTTTAGGATTAACTTTAACATTACTTGGTAAAGTTCCTAAAGGTCTATTGCTAAGTGTAGTAGAAATATATCCCAACGGATTTTTCATGGTTTTAATTGCAGTTCCTTGACATTGTAATTGATTTCCCATTTGTAATATTGATTCTTTCATTAACAATTTCTTCTCCTTAATTTGTGAATTACTATTAAAAACTAGAGGATAATGAGGTTTATAAATAGAATTTCCCTAGTTGTTGGAATAATCCAATGAGTTTGCAGGATTGTTCCCTCATTGCAGATTTACATCATTAGAGTTATTATTATTCTAACTGAAATTATGGTGATTTTTTTAGCCAGGATTATAATAATTTGAATAAGTTTTATTAGTTTGGTTATTTATTGCATTTAAAGTTTCATATGAGTATTGAGAATCTATCATTGGTCCCAATGAATTTTTCTCAAACATAGGAGGTAGATAATAATTCATCCCATATTCATCTATCTTCTTTGGTATTGCAGCAATTTAAGAAGCCACAATAGATATTGCATTAGAAGGTTTATTAGTTTGATTATTTATTGCATTTAAGTTTCATATGAGTATTGAGAATCTATCATTTGTCCCAATGAATATTCCTCAAGCACAGGAGGTGTCTGATAATAGTTCATCCCATATTCATCAATCTTCTTTGATATTGCAGCAATTTAAGAAGCCAAAATAGATATTACATTAGAATCATAAATACTAGATGTTATTTTTAAAGTTACCCTTTCAGAGGGCCATTGAAAATTATTAGTAGTCATCTCTTCAATTAAAGTATATGCTTCATTGAATGGTTTTGACAACAACGATCCACTAGTAGTAGCGTCAAATATAGATCTAAGAGATCCAACTAATCAATTATAAAAAATTTGAATTATTAACCAATCTAGTAATGCATGATGTGAACACTTCCTAATAAGATCTTTAAATTGTTCCCAAGCTTCAAAAATTGATTCTCCTTCAAACTAACAAAAGAGTTGTGATATCATTTCTAAGCTTAGCAGTTTTTTATGGTGTGAAATATTTAGATAAAAATGTGATAATTATCCCCAAGTTCAAAAAGATCCATGTGTTACCAAATATTAGTTTTATCCCTTAATGAAAAATTCTAAGTCTGGCGGCATCATTCTACACTCCATCATATCTAAATATAACACATAATACTAGAAAACTAATAAGATGTAGTTAGGATCTTCAGAAGGTGTTCCCCCAAACTGATTATTTTGTACAATTTGGATAATAGCAGGTTTAAGCTCAAATGAATTAGTAGCTTGTTAACCTCACTTTTGGTTAAGGTCTAGCTTTCTCCTCTTTAGTAGCTTAGGGTCTAGCCATAGGACTTTCTTGTTGATTATTCCTAGAGGACTAGAAAAAGAACCCTCTCCATTAGAAAATCTAAACTCTTCTTTGCTCAACTTGAAGTTCCACATATTGGTCCTAACCTCTAGCACTTGGTAGGTGAGGTTAATATGGAGGAGCTCAAGGGAGTCCCCATAAGACTGCTTGGCCTTAGGATTGACCCCGACTGTTGGTATGGAGCTAGTTCACGCACTTACTCTCACATTCACTAACAACCCTAAACCCAAGCTTGTTGTCTTTTATCCCTTGATCTTTTGGGAGACTCATGTTGTGGTTCCCTGGCCAAGACCAGTACATAGAGGACCCAAATGGAGATTCCATTGGTCCATGGCTCAAATGGAGTGGTTTGCACCTAACTTTCACCAAAATACTAAACCTAGCCTTTTGCCCCCAAATCAACCCAACTTACCAAATTACCCCCAAACCACTAATTTGACCAAAATTACCATTTTCACCCAAACTACCCAATTTTGTTAAAAAATAATCTCAAACCATTTGAAACTACCCAAATTGCCCAAAACTTTCAAAAATTATCAAAAACACCAAAATACCCCCATAATTACCAAAATTACCAAAATACCCTTGGTGGCTTAAACTTTCACAAAACCTTCAAAATCATCTCAAATGTCCCCAAAATCAATTTAGACTCTTCAACAATTTGATCAATTTGAACTATTTGGACATAAATCCCACTCAAACCCTTAAATCCTTCCAATTGCCCCAATTATGCATCATAAACTCATTGAAACATCTCCACACACCAGATTGAACTCTCTATTGACCTTGGTCAAGCTTCAATTGCACTAAATTTCAACCCAAATTCAAAATTCCCAAATTTGCTCTAATTTAGCCATGTGCCAAAATTCCACCAAAGTGAATGCCCCACCCCAAAATTGGCACCCAATTAATGTTGAGAAATCTTCATGACATTCCCCTAGACTATTTTTAACTCTCAAATTGGACTTGGCCCAACTCTAGCCTAACATAAACCCAAGTTTAACCCAACATCCCCAAATTGACCAAATGCCCAAAACTCTTTCAAATTGACCCATCAAATCAATTCAAAATTACTCCAAATCTTTTCTAATTTTTTTTTTACAATCATTTACACAATATTCCTCAATCAATTAAGTCTAATGTCATGGCTAGCTAATGCGGGGCAGATTTAGTGTGAAAATTTTGCAAATATTTTTCAATATTACAAAATTACACACGACAGATATATAATAAATATGAAATATAATCCCTACCAAAATAATTTTTATGAAAATAATTTATCTTTTAAAACTCTTTCTGAATTTCCAAATACCCTTTAAAATCAATGCAAGTATAAATATCGCTCAAGTAATAAAGGGCTCTAATGGAGTCATAGATATCGATCCCACAGGGAAGTTGGAAAATCCTAAATGAAAATTGTGAAATTTATTTTTTAACAAAAATAAAAGTAAAAGTAAGGTGCGAACTTTAAAAATTAACTAATCAAGTGAATGTTATTTAAAATGTAGATGTAAGACTAGAGAAGTTAAATTAAACTAAAAACTAAACATTAAAAAGTAAAATTATGAAAATTAAACAAAGTTTTTGTTGTGATAGAAAGTTCAAATTTAAGAAAGCATCCTTCCCCTTTACAATGAGTATATAGTTTGTGAAGGAATTGAAATCATTTGAAAGTATATATAAAAACTATTTTATGTCATGTAGGAGCAATCTTATTTATTACCCTCTTCCGAGTGCTACAAGAACATTGACTGATTTAGAGTTTGGTCCCTAATTCCTTGGTTATGCTAGGAGGATACTTGTTGCCACTCCAGAGCTCCCACTACTCCCTCCCTTGAGGGCCAACAATCTTGCATTAGTTTCCAAGCAACTTGACTAAATTGGTGTCTTTAATCTGACACCTTAAAATTTCTAATTTTGCATCCAACAAAGTATATTTCTCTATTTATTTACACCCAATCCCATGGATGACACACTCTCCCATGAAATCAAATGTGATTCTCCTTATGTTGAAGAAATCATATCTCATTTAAGAACATATTTCTCTCAATAAGTTTTAACATTTCAGTTAGCCAGATCAAAAAGTAAATGAAGATCGGAGTCAAATCATCACAAATTTTTATCATTTAAAATAGTGGAAAACAAAATCTATTCTTCACAAAACCATATCTCAAAGTAGGGAGAAGGATAAATAAGAATAATCAGGATTCATAATAAGGATACGATAAAACACGGATTTTATATAAAAAACAAGTTTACAAAACAAAAGAAATAAAAATACAACTTTTCTCACAATTCTTCCCAAGCAAATCCCTAGAAGTTCTCTCCAAGCCTTTCTCTCTTTACAATCACTCCCAATTCTCTCTTCGAAGTGTAATGAAGAAGAAATCTCTCGCCTTCCCACTCCTATTACAACCCTAGAAGAAAATTTCCTCTTCTCTCTCAACTCATGCCAACTTTCTCTCCTTCACGCAACTTTCTCTCCTTCATGCCACGCACTCAACTCTTTAAGTCTTCTTTTATTTTGGGCTGCCTCCTTTGGAAAAGAATTCAAAATTTTCTCCTAATTTCCCTCCAAAATTCAACTCTTCTGAATTCAAAAGATGTGTCATTTGATCCAAGAGTCATATCCCTTCATAAAAGAACCTTCCAAAGTGACTAGATGTATTGAGTTACTCCAAGAAATGTGTAGAACATATGTCCTTTTGAAATTCATGTAAAAATTCATCTTAAACTGCCTTAATTTTAAAAAGTCATCCCAGGCGCATCATGCGCCAATTCTCTGGATTTTGGCGAATCATGCGCCATAATTCAAAAATTTGTTGTTTTGACTCTAAATTTTATTCTTTCGTCATTTTTACTCCAAATGCCTAAAAAAGATATAACTACAACAAAAACATAAAAATACATTTTCTTTAAAGTGCAATATCACCAAAAATAAGCATAAAATGGGTACTGAAAATAATATATTATTTTGGTGTATCACTAGCCCAACCCAAACTCAACTTCATGCCAATTTGATCCAAATTGAACCAATGCACTAAAATTGATTAAAACATGCAAAGTGACCAAAGTGATGACACCACAGCTACCAAGTGCACCCTAGTGACCAGGTTAGACTCACGTAGCCCACCCTAGATGAGATATGGACCAATGGTCCCTCGATTTAAGGGATTTCACCCCATATTAAGCCTAAACTTGAAATATCTTCCTCAGCATTGCTTAAACTTGGGAGTTAATCATATTTAGCCACCCCCTGACCTCCATGAACTCAGAGGTGAGCAGACCTAGACCAGTTACCACCTCAGCTGCCAGAAATAGTCACTT
>NEWO01001871.1:45342-57011 GCA_003013225.1 Phalaenopsis aphrodite
TCTTAAAGTTAAAAACTTTTTACATTTCTTCACTTAACAAATTTATAATAACTTAAAAATTACATAAAGTTTAATTCTTTTCTTTTTACATGAATCTTTTAAGATTTTTAATACTTCAAAAATATAAATTCCTTTACTTAAAATAGAAAAATATAGTCTTATTATCTTTTACCAATTATCTTAGTCTCTAGAATTAACATGTATTATTCAAAATTTTTTACTTAAATTTACTATGTACTTAGAAACATAAATATAGTTATCTAAAGTTAACCCCTAATACCAAAGGTCATGTTAAAAAAATTTTGAAAATATAGTTAAGTGAGGACAAATAAAATTAAGTTCTCTCTTTTCTTTTTTAAAATATTTTTTCTCCCCCCAAACTTAATTTTCCATTTTAAAGATTTAGATGAAGAACTTTAAAAATAAAAGGGTGAAAGAAAGCATTAAATACATAAATAAAATTCATACCTGTTGAAGATTCTAATTTTTACAAATAAATTTTGAAATACTGTAAGAGCTAATATAAAAAACTATAAGGCTTAAAACATTAAATTGCACATAATATATATAAAATTTGTTGAGAAAGAGTTAATTACAATACATATAACAAAGAGCTAAAACTAACAATAGAACTAAACTAAATTCTAAAAATAAAAGCAGTTTTACACATTAAAGTTTCACATTACAACATAACAACAGAGTCTCAACAATATCACAAAACAAACAATACAATCACAAAGTACAACACAAACAAACAAACAAAAAGATCACCAGTCATCATCTTCTTCATCATTAATATCTAACTTCTGTTATTGATATGGAGTATAAACAGGATGAATAGGAAACTGAACTGTATGATCACACCTCAGGTATTTTACTAAAGCATCATCATAAGCAACATCATATTCAAACTTCTGGCAAATCAGATCATCTGTATGAGCATTTCTGGCCTCCATGTTCTACATCCTATGATCCATCCTCAAAATATCTCCCTACTGAATCATCATCTGGTCCAATAACTCCCTGTTATTGAGGCCACGTGAAGTAGGCTCACTAAAAGTAGGGGTCCTACAAGTAGAAAAAATATCCCTAACCTTACTTCCAGATCTCCAATCAACATGAGACTCTTAAGTCTTAATGTTTGCAGGCCCAATCGATCTCTAAGGCTCAATCCTCTCCTTAGCAGGTATGAAATCAACTCTTGCATGCTCACAATGCGTATAAATGAGAGCAGGGTGTGCCAATCCACCAGTGGTCCCTCCCAGAGCAATAGATTGAGTGTTCATATAAATGATAGAGCCTACATTTATATCCATCACTTGTTGAATAAAGTAGTTCAAGATGGCTCTATCCTTGGTCACTTCACTATGATGGTTTGTTGGAATCATCCTCCCAAAAATAAAATAATGTCAGGCTTTAGATACTACATTTAAAATAGAAAGGGGAAAGTTGAATTTAACTCCATTCCTTACTTTCCAAGCCCCTTTCTCACTAGTCTGAAAAGAAATAACCTCATTTGAGGCCTCATTTGTGGTAGAGAATGAATGATAATGGAATTTATAAACATCTTCTAACTAATAAAACTCATTTATTTTTCTTGGAGTAAACCCCACCCTTTTTCCTCGAACAAAAACAAAATCATCAGAAGCCTACAGAAAGTTGGCATAAAATTCGATAACTATCCCAGCTATCGTATCGACGGTAAAATTACAGAAGTTTTCCCACTGTCGAGCGATAATCAATCGTTTAAATCCTCCTCCTGGATTTATGAGACCTCAATCAGGAATCACTTTCTTATTTTCTCGAAGATTATGAAATTGAGCACTAGCTTTAAAGCTAACAAAATTTTGCTCATCATATTCTATATTTCTTTTGCTCGATCTAGTTGTCATAGGAAATCTAGAAAAATATGATAAAAATTTGAATAAATTTCAAAATTCTAAAAATCAAAATGTAAAGCACTTTAAACTTAAATCCACTAAGTAAAAGTTTTTCACCAAAGAATTTTCTCAAAATCTCTCAAAAATAACCAAAAACTTTCGGATCTAGGCAACATGAGAAAAATCTTCTAGAGATAATGAAATCTGAAGTTTTTTTGCCTTTAAATCGCCTCAAATTCGCCCAAAATCAAGCCCTATGTGTGAAAATCGAAGGTTGAAGGTGACTTTAGGGGTAAATATGGAGGTTTTGCGGTGAAAATCATGAATTAAAGGGGTTATTACTGCTCTTGGGTCGAAGGCACCGTCAACGCCCATGCCAGCTCCGTCAGAGCTGAATGCCCAAAATTCACTATTTTGATTTTTTCAAATTTTCAATTTTCTTTTAATTTACTCCAAAGTTTTTTTAGTATTTTTAAACACAAATTTTTATCTAACAATAAATCACAAATAAACATTCACAAACAATCATTTTCAAAAAAAACAAGAAACTAACTTTTATATATGAAAATACACTTTTTGCAAACACATTTCACAAATCACACATTCACACCTACTAAGCAAACAAATTATAAATCAGCATCAAAATCAATCCACAACACTAAACTCTAGCATAAAACTATACACATAATCAAAGTTCAGAATTTTAAAGCAAAAGCAAACCAAATCAAATCAAATCAAATCCACACAATTACATCCAATACATAATTATTCTTAAGCAAGTAGAGAATCCAAAATTTTCAGTCATTCTGCTTCATCTTCAGTGCTTTCACCTCCTCTAATATCTCCAAAGGATTGGTAATGAACAGATAGGTTAAAAAAGGTTTGATACGGGAATTGATTTATCAAATTTTCTTCAATCCATCCATTTTCTTTAAACATCCAAACTAAACCTGCTTCATCAAAAGTTCCAGTATAATAAAAATTTTCTTTCATTCTCCAATCACAGTGATCAAAAAGGTACCTAAGATCTCCCACTGCATTCATAATACTCTGAAGTTCCCTTTCAATTTTTTTTAATTTCTTCTCCAAAGCAAGCAAACTTCCTACTATTGGTGGTATTAATGGAGTTGAAGCATGTGAAAAATAATCCATAATAACATTTAGTGCTTAATTTCCATTACCAACATACTGATCATCAATAGAGATCACGTGCTCCCATGATAGTAAAACTTTTTCCCAACTTTCATATGGCACTTGGGATTGACTGCAAATCAAAAAAATTGTGGAAGGATGCACAAGTCCATAAATTAGCTCATTTATAATAATACCCATAACAGATTTAAATATGATTGATCCTATATCAATAGGTTTTTTCATTTGAATGCAGTAGCTTAGAATGGCACTTTCCTTGGTGAGTCTACTAATCTTTATGGTAAAAAGTAATTTTGCACAAATAAAGAAATGTCACTGCTTCAAAATTGAATTAAGTGATGAAGAAGGAAAAATAACATATTACTTTCATCCGTCAGAAAATTATAAACATCTTGCATCAAATCTTGCTTAGGAATGAAATTTTTGTAATGATAGATTTGAACATTTTCTAACATATTAAATTCATTAATCCTCGCAAGAGTAAATGGTACAGCCTTACCTCGTACAAAGGCAACTCCTTGGGTAAATCCATGTAGATTTGTGTACAACTCCTTCACTACAAGCACAACAACTGCAGCGGTAGTATAACACAGAAGTTTCCATCACCTTTGACAAATGATCTTGTCAACCGGAGCACTTGGATTGATCAATCCATGATTAACAAATCCTCTCTCCTTGATCAATCTCTTCTTCATAATAATTTTATCGTATAATCTCTGCGCGTCGAAATTAAAAAACTTTTTCTACTGAAAACTCCATACCTTGAAGTATTTCTGGAATGGGAAACCATGAAATCCAAAAATAGGAAGCTTTTATGAGTCCTAGGAAGTTTTTAGGACTTTAAAAACACCTACCGAAGGTTATTATGGAGAAAAAACCCGCCAAAGTTTGCTAAAAGTCGTATGAACTGTCAAAGCAATCTCGATGTTGTCAGCGCTTCTGATTGGCACTTTCGGCACTGAGGTCCATTTTCTTGGGTGGCGTCGGTGCCCATTCTGGCGTCGTCGGTGCTAGTGGCCAAAATTTTGCAATTTCATTTTTCATTCAATTTAATTTCAACTTTTCCTCTAATACCAATATTTGACTTAATTTATAATAAATGAAATTATGTATGATTATTATTTATGAATATGCAAGAAACTTATCAAATAAAATAGTAATACATAGACATATATGTATGGGTTGCCTCCCACAAAGCACTTGGTTTAACGTCATCAGCTCGACACACCATTTGTTTAGTTGGGTTGACTTAACATTAAAACTTCTTTAAATTGAGGTATGTGCCCTTCATATTAATGTTTCAGATGATACCCATTAACTTTAAATACATTTCCAGTGTTAGAATCTTTAATAAAGTAGTTCCATAATGATAGACTTTAATCACTTTAAATGGTCCTAACCATCTGGATTTCAGTTTTCCTGGAAACAATCTCAATCTTGTATTATATAATAGAACTTTTTGTCCAGGTTCAAATCATGCCATATTTTCATTTTTTTATAGATTTTTGCATTATCATATGCTTCATTTCTTATTTTCTCAAGTTCATTGAGTTGCAGCAGTCTTTTCTCACCAGCATCTTTTAAATTAAAATTAAATTCCTTAATAGCCCAATATGTTTTATGCTCTAATTCTTCTGGTAAGTGGCATGTTTTTCCAAATATCAGTTTGTGTGGGGACATTCCTGTAGGAGTCTTATAAGCAGTTATATATGCTCATAATGCAGTATCTAGTCTAGCAGACCAATCCAATTTATAAGGATTTACAGCTTTTTGTAAAATACGATTAATTTTACGATTTGATATCTCTGTTAGACTGCCAGTCTGAGGCTGATAAGCAGCAGAGAATCTATGCATAATATCATATTTCTTAAGTAATTTTTTGATTCACTTATTCTTAAAATGAGATCCTCCATCAGTAATAATTACTCTCGGCATTCCATATCTTAAAGATTACTATATCTGGAAAATCATAAATTGACATTTTTCCCAATTTAATACTAGGTTGACTTTTTCACATACTTCCATAACTTTTTCTAAATTATTAAGACATAACTCAAACGAAGTCCCAAATACAGAAAAATCATCCATAAACACTGACATCATGCATCTTTAAAATGTTGCAGGTGGATTGCATAGTCCAAAAGACATTCTACGAAAAGCAAATGTTCCATATGAGCTTGTAAATGTTGTTTTCTCTTAATCCGCTGGAGAAATTAGAATTGGATGATAACTGGTATATCAACCTAAAATGCAATAATATTTATTCCCAGCCAATCTATCCAACATTTGGTCTAAAAAGGGTAAAGGAAAGTGATCTTTTCTTGTTGCCATATTTAACTTTCTATAGTCAATACAAATTCACCAACTAGTAACTTGTCTTATTGGTATTAATTCATTTTTCTTGTTTTCTTCAACAGTCACTCCTCCTTTCTTTGGAACACAGTGAATTGGGCTTACCAAAGCACTAACCAAAATAGAATATATATAATTACATCATCTAACCATTTTAAAATCTCTTTTTTAACAACTTCTTTCATTATTGGGTTTAATCTTCTCTGAGGATCAGCTTTAGGTTCATATTGTTCATCTAATAAAATTTTGTGCATATAAATTGAAGGAATAATTCCTTTAATATCTGCAAAAGTCCATCCAAAAGCCTTTTTATACTTGTTTAATATTTCTATCAACTTTTGTTCTTGAATTTTAGTTAACTCAGAAAATATAATAACAGGCAATGTAGATGACTCTCCTAAAAATACATACTTTAAATGAGCAAGTAATATCTTTTATTTAAGTTCAGGTAGTTTAACACTTGAAGGAATAAGATTTTCACTATCGTTTGCCAACAATTCTAACGTTTCAAATTTGCCCTGAATATATTCCAAATCTTCTTCTTTTATTTCATCTCCATTCTAAAAAATTTCTCCTTACTTTAATTTTTCTTCACACTCATTCTTAAACTGTTCATTACTCAGATAATCAGTTATTTCCATCCTGAAATGTTCATTATCTTTTTCTATTGCAGGATATTTCATAGCTTTTGCTATATTAAATTTTACGTCTTGATCATTAACTCTCATTATTAATTCTCCTTTTTGCACATTTATTACAACTCTTCCTATTGCAAGAAATTGTCTCTCTAAAATAAGAGGTATCTCTTTATCTTCCTCCATATCCAATACTATAAAGTCTACAGGGAAAATAAATTTATCCACTTTTACTAGTACATCTTTTATAACTACTTTTGGATAAGTTATTGATCGATCAACTAACTGAAAAGTTACAACAATAAGGGAAATTTCACCTAAATCTTAACATTTAAAGATATACGATTAATACTCTCTCCTAAATCACATAAAGCTTTTCCATAGAACTTTTCACCAATTGCACAAAGTATAGTAAAACTACGAGGATCTTTTAATTTTTTAGGAAGCTTTTTCTGAATAATAGTCTCATCATCTGTAAACTTCCTTTTTTTATTCAGTACGTCCTTTATAAATTTCACATAACTTGGCATTTGTTCCAAATCTTCAACGAAAGGAATATAAGGATTTCCAAAAATTTTGTAAATTATTTATCTTATTTTTCTACTTCAGTCTTTGAGGAAACAAAGGTAATGGTTTTTTCTAAAAGAACCTGTGTTTGTTCATTTTCAAGGTGATCATTTTTCATTTCTTCCTTCTCTTCATCAACTTTAGTTTCTCTTAGGATCCTTGTTTCAACTTCTTTTCCACTTCGTAATTGAATATATTTAATTTGCTCTTTATTTTGATCTTTTGAATTAACTTCCACAGTACTCGGAAGAATTTGAGAAGGCCTGTTACTAAGTGCAGTAGTACTATGTCCTAATTGATTTTCAATATTTCTAATAGCAGCCCCTTAATTTTGTATTTGATTTCCCATATTCAACATCACTTCTTCCATCATCAACTTCTTTTACTTAACTTGTGGGTTAGGATTGGAGTTAAGTCCTTCAGGATAATAAGGTAAAAAATTAGGATTTCCTTGATTGTTAAGATTTTTGAATGGATTCACCGGATTGTTATAATTATTCAAACTAAAATTAGGGTGATTTTTTCATCAAGGGTTAAAATAGTTAGAATAGGGATTGTTATTTCGATTATTTATAGTGTTTAAGGTTTCATAAGATGGTTGAGTATCAATAATCTGTCCTAGTGAATTTTCCTCTAATACTGCGGGTATTTGAGATAGTCCACTCCTATTTGATCAATCTTTCTAGAAATAGTAGCAATTTAAGATGCCAAAATATACATTGCATCAGAATCATGAATACTGGATGCTCTCTTAGGATTTATCCTTTCAGAGGGTCATTGAAAATTATTAGTAGTTATTTCTTCAATTAAAGAATATGCTTCATCAAAAGGTTTTGACATTAATGATCCACCCGCAACATCATCTATAATAGACCTTAATGATCCTACTAATCCATTGTAAAAGGTTTGAATTATTAACCAGTCTGGTAAAGTATGGTGTGGAAATTTTTTAAGAAGATCTTTAAATATTTCCCAGGCTTCATATATTGATTCCCTCTCAAACTAACAAAAGGTTGTAATATCATTCCTAAGCTTAGTGGTTTTTTAGGGTGGAAAATATTTAGCCAAGAATTTTTGTGATAGTTCTCCCCAAGTTCTAATAGATCTAGGTGCTAATGAATTTAACCAAGCCTTGGCTTTATTCCTTAATTAAAAAGGAAAAAATTCTAAGCTTAACAACATCATTAGACACTCTATCATATTTAAATGTAGCACAAATCTCAAGAAAACAAGCAATGTGTAAGTTAGGATCTTCAGTACGTGATCCTCCAAACTGATTATTTTGCATCATTTGGATAATAGCAGGTTTAAGCTCAAATGAATTAGCAGCAACATTAGCATTTTGAATAGTCAAGTGAAGTTCATCTGCTGTCGAATTTGCATATTCTTTTAAAGGTCTTTGTTGATTCTCATTTATTGGATTTTCTCAGTTATTTGTCATTTCTTTTAAATTTTTTATTTATCTTTGTTGTCAAATTTTTTTATTAGTATGTTCTAACTTCGAATCTTAAGGTACTAAGCCTTCAGAACCAATATTTTGCATAAACAAATAAAGTAAGCCAAGTAAAATTCTTTAAAAAAACACTCTTAAATAAATTTATTTTTGGACTTCTAATTTTTTGTATATATATTTTTATTATTTTTAAATATTTTTATAATATATATTATCTCTAACTTATCTAATTTATCAAAACTATTTTATTTACCTAAATTTAATTGTTTCCTTCCCCACGCAATGGGGCCAAAAACTTGATCCACATTTTTATATGTAAGTATTTACGAAGTTGGCACCACTATAGCATCAAAAACTTGATCTTGTATGAAAAGTAAGTTGTGTAAAATATATATAGTTATAGGAAATTAATAATGGGATTCTACAAAGTATACATATTGTTATCAAGTAATAAAGGACTTTTTAATTAAGCCATAAATATTGATCCCACAGAGAATGTGTAAATTGACAATGATAAGTTTTACTAGGAAATTTACAAAAAATCAAACGAAATCACTGTCACTAATTTTGAATATTGAGATGTTATCAAAACTAAAGTACTTAACTATTAGCAAAATAAAAATACAAAGTTCAAAAAGTGAATAGTAATCTACTAACTATGTTTATGTAATGAAGATTTCTTATGTGAAAAAGCATCCTTCTCACTACAATAAGATTCTGGTGAAATGAGATGAGATAAATATTTATAATATGTATTGTGCCAAATATTAGCAATTATAATTCTCTACCCCGATACAGTGCATAGAAAATCATTGGATAATCCTAGGTTTAGTCGCTAAATCTGTGGTTAGGCTAGGAGGATACTAGCTCCCACTCCAGCGCTCCCACTTCTCTTCACCTGAAAGCTAACTCTCACTTTAGTTTTTAAACACTAAGACTAAATTGGGGATTTTAATCTGACACCCTAAATATTCTCCAATTCTACACCCAACAAAGAATATTTCCTTATTTATTTGCACTTATTTCCTTGAACGAATTTCCCCTGCATGAAATCAAATTTGATCCTCACTCTGTTGTAAAACTCATACTCCATTTCTGGATCATATGTTTCACAAGATATTTTAACAATTCAATTGGCCAGATTGAAATATAAACTAAGTTCAGACTTGAAAAATTATCACAATTTATTTTATATTTACTATTGGCACATCATTTTATCTCTTCATTTCACCATATCTCAGAGTAGGGAGAAAGATAGAGGGAACTACTCATATTTCATGAGAGAGATGCATAAAAACACAAATTTCATACATCAAAGAAAGTTCAACAACACTAATAAACAAACAAAACTTATTTGAAACTTTTTCTCAAAGCAAATCCCTTGTAGCCCTTCCTTAAAAAAGCTGGAAGAAGATATCTCTCTCTTTTCTCCTTCTCCAACTCTCTTACAGAAAGTTTCACATTAAATCTCACCACACAAACTCTAAATTATAAAAGAAAAATCAGTAATGGACTCCAATATGGTGGTGGAATGAAGATGGATTATGAAGAATAGCAAAAATGGAGCGTGGTATAACATTTTAGAGTGAAAAGGAGTCCATTTCCTAATGAATTTTGGCCCCAAATAAAGCCCGAGGTCGGTTCTCCAAGAGCTGCCTCCAAAAACTCTTCAAAAATCATCCAAATACATCGAACCTTCTAGAAATAGGGGCTAAACCACCTTTGGTATCGTTGGCACTGAGTAAAAATTTAGCTGTTCTTTTGTTCTAAGCTGTCGGCGCTTCCCTTGGCACAGTCGGCGCTGAGTACTTCAAAAACATCATTTTGACTCCAAATTTCATCCTTTTTGCTTTCTTTTTTCTTTAAGTCCTAAAAATCAACAACCTGCAAGAAAACATCAAAATATCTTCCATTAAGGTGCAATATCACCAAAAATAAGTATAAAATATGGGTCTAAAAATGCATATATTTTCGGTGTATCAAGGACACAGATTCATACTCGCACTACGGATTACTTTTCCAAATGGTCAGAGGCAGTTCCTCTGTGAGAGGTTACGACAAAACACATCCTTCAATTTCTTAAAAATCAATTTGTCTACCATTTCAGAGTTCCGTGCAGAATAATTTTTTACAATGGGACAGCCTTCAAGAGCACTAAAATCAACAACTTCATCAGATGACATGGAATAGACTGGAGATACTCTACGATCTACTATCCCAGGGCAAATGGCTTGGCTGAGGCCTTCAACAAGACACTGGTATAGATTTTGAAGAAAACACTGGACGAAATAAAAGAGATTGGCATAATAAACTGTTAGAAGCCTTATAGGCCTACCAAACTAAATTCAGGACTCCCACTTAGTGTACACCCTACATGCTCTTATATGGGTTTGAGGTCGTACTTCCGTTTGAAGTCCAAACGCTGTCTCTCAGAGTCGTTGTCACCAATAAAATTTCAACAGAAGAAAGTGCAAAAATTAGACTTGAAGATTTGGAAAGTATCAAAGGAAAAAGACTAGAAGCATTACAACACCTAGAGCTTTACCAAGCGAGGATGGTACAGGCTCATGAGAAATTGGTCCACCAAAAGAAATTCAAAATTGGTGATCTCGTACTTGTGCTCAAAAGGCCTATTCTTGCACGTCGTAAGATAGGTGGAAAATTTGAGCCGACTTGGGAAGGACCATTTGTCGTAGAAGATGTCTATTCAGAAGAAGCCTAATAACTGGTGGATTTCTGAAGCGAAAGACCCATGTTGCCAGTCAATGGACGATACTTGAAGATATATTATGCAAATTTACATCACTTGAATTGAAATTTTGAAATTTTGATCGTTCTGGGGTTATCTATTTGGCCAAACATCTGTGACCGGATCCAAAAATTTTGTAATAAAATTAACCTCAATAAAATAAAAATTTTGAATTTACATACTTCAATTTTTTTCTTTCTACTTTAAGTTTGATAATTTACTAAATTAAATAAAATATAGACATAAATAATGATCTTCTCAACAACATAAACTAAAATTTTGCCTAATAAACACTTTGTTTTGTCTTGTTCCTGCTAAATTTTAGCACACTGATGTTTTTCCTATCGTTTGTAAAGAAAATATCAGGACTGAGGTGGATTTTTTCTTTTAAAGAGTTTCGCTCTTTTTCCTACTAAATTTCAGCACAGTGATGCTTTTTCTATCGTCTCTAGAGAAACTGTTAGGACGGATGCTAATTTTTTTCTTTCAAAGATGTCTAGAATCTCACACTTAACAAGGAAAGGGCACTGCAGGTTGGCATCATAGACTTTGACGTGGATTTTGATCAAGTCGATGTAGGCTATGAGGGTCCCCTGATGGACGTGGTCAGTCAGCAAGACAAAGAAGGACTACCATCACTATTGAAGGTTAACCCTAAGGAAGATTCCTCACTGAAGGGGAAGAAAGTGATAATGCATCATGATTTGATGGAAGGGACTAGTCACCTGCCATCTATGATAACTACTTCGACTGGGGGCCTAGTCATTGATGACGGTGAGAGAGAGCTAGACGCACCTCTACGAAGGATGCAACATAGAAATACCAATCATCAAAAGCATAGAGCTTTCATGCATGAAGAAAGAAGATGCCAGAAGGAAGCA